>JAODAL010060545.1:0-20837 GCA_025379985.1 Phyllomedusa bahiana | reverse complement strand
CTTTGGCTCTGTAATTTTCTTTACCCCTAGAGCAATGGCTGGAGGTCCCTGGCGGTTGAACGGCGCTCGATCCTTCTACCCAAAGAGCAATGGCTGGGGGCCCGGGTGGTTAAAAAGCGGCAGCTCGATCTTTTTTTACCCCTTGCAATGGCTGGGGGCCCTGGTGGTTGAAGCGGTCGGTCAGATCTTTTTCAACCCAAAGCAATGGTGGAGGTGTCTGGCTGGTTGAAGCGGTCGGCTCAGTATCTCTCTACCCCAGACAATGGCGGAGGTCCTGGCGGTTTTAAGGGGGGGCTAATCTTTTCTACCCCTAGGCAATGGCGGAGGTCTGGGGTTAAAGCGTCGGCCGTTTTTCTCCCCCCTAGAGAAATGCGGGAGGTGCCGGCGGGTTTAAAAGGGGGTCGGCTTCAGATCTCTTCACCCCAAGAGCAAGGCTGGAGGTCCGGCGGTTAAACCCTCGGTAAATACTTCTTCTACCCCTAGACAAGGCTGGGGGTCCCTGGCTGTGAAGCGGTCGGCTCAGACTTTTTCTACCCTAACAATGGCTGGAGGGCCGGCTTTTGGTTTGAAGGGGTTCGGCTCAGCATCTTTTTCCCCCCAAAAGGCAAGGGCGGAGGGCCTGCGGGTTAAAGCGGTTCGGTCAGCATCTTCTTTACCCTAGAGCAATGGGGAGGTGCCCGGCGTTGAATCTGTCGGCCATTTCTTCTTCTCCCCCTGAGCAATGGCTGGAGGTCCTGCTGGTTGAACCCGGGTGGCTAAATTTCTTCTTCTACCCCTAAGGAATGGCTGGGGGGCTGGCGGTTTTTGAAGCGGTCGGCTCAATCTTCTCTACCCCAAAACAATGGCTGGAGGGGGCCGGGCTGGTGAAGCGGTCGCTCAGATCTTTTTCTCCCCCTAGACAATGGCTGGAGGTGCCTGGCGGGTTGAACGGGCTCACATTTTTCTTCTACCCCTAGACAAGGGCTGGAGGTGCCGGGCGGTTGAAGCGGTTGGGGGCCAGCATTTTTCTACCCCCTAAGGCAAGGCTGGGGGCCTGGCGGGTTTGAAGGGGTCGGCCATTTTTTTCTAACCCCTAAGCAATGGCGGGAGGTCCCCTGGCTGGGAACGGTCTGCCTCAGATCTTTTAAAACCCCTAAGAAGGGCGGAGGTCCCTGGCGGGTTGAAGGGGTCGGCTCAGATTTTCCCTTCTACCCCCTAAGCAAGGGTGGAGGCCTGGAGGGTTTTGAAGCGGTCGGTCATATCTTCTTCTCCCCCTGGGCAATGGCTGGGGGGTCCCTGGCTGGTTGAAGGGGTGGGCTAAATTTTTCTTTACCCCTAGAGCAAGGGTTTGGATGTGCTGGGTTGAAGCGGTCGGCTCAGTATCTTCTTCTACCCCTAGAGCAATGGCTGGAGGTGCCTGGCTGGTTGAAGCGGTCGGCTCAGCATCTTCTTCTACCCCTAGAGCAATGGCTGGAGGTGCCTGGCTGGTTGAAGCGGTCGGCTCAGTATCTTCTTCTACCCCTAGAGCAATGGCTGGAGGTGCCTGGCTGGTTGAAGCGGTCGGCTCAGTATCTTCTTCTACCCCTAGAGCAATGGCTGGAGGTGCCTGGCTGGTTGAAGCTGTCGGCTCAGCATCTTCTTCTACCCCTAAAGCAATGGCTGGAGGTGGCTGGCTGGTTGAAGCGGTGGGCTCAGCATCTTCAAACCCTAGAGCAAATGGCTGGAGGTGCCTGGCTGGTTTGAAGCGGTCGGCTCATATCTTCTTCTACCCCTAGCAATGGCGGGAGGTGCCTGGCTGGTTGAAGCGGTCTGCTCAGTATCTTCTTCTACCCCTAGAGCAATGGCTGGAGGTGCCTGGCTGGTTGAAGCGGTCGGCTCAGCATCTTCTTCTACCCCTAGAGCAATGGCTGGAGGTGCCTGGCTGGTTGAAGCGGTCGGCTCAGCATCTTCTTCTACCCCTAGAGCAATGGCTGGAGGTGCCTGGCTGGTTGAAGCGGTCGGCTCAGTATCTTCTTCTACCCCTAAGGCAATGGCTGGGGTCCTGGCTGGTTGAAGCGTCTGCTCAGAATCTTCTTCTACCCTAGAGAAAAGGCTGGAGGTGCCTGGCGGGTGAAGCGGTCGCTCAGTAGGTGCCTGGCTGGTTTAAAAGCGTGGGGCTCAGATCTTCTTCTCCCCCCAAAGGGGCAAGGCTGGGGTGTGCTTGGTTAAAAGGGCGGTCTGCTCGGTTTTTTTCCTACCCCTAGAGAAGGCTGGAGGTGCCGGGCTGGTTGAAGGGGGGTGGGGGCTCAGATCTTCTTCTACCCCTAACAATGGCTGGAGGTGCCTGGCTGGTTGAAGCGTGGGGTCAGATCTTCTTCTACCCCTAAGCAAGGCTGGAGGTGCCTGGGGGTTTGAAGCTCGGTCGATTTCTTCTACCCCTAGAGAAATGGCTGGAGGTCCCGGGCGGGGTTTGAAGCGGTCGCTCGCATCTTTTTGCTGCTTTTTACTTCATTCTGTTCTTACTCTTACCCCTTTTTTTCATGTCCTCAGATCTTTTTTCCCCTTTCGTTTTTAAGGGGCCAGATCTATGATGATCTTTTTAGTCCCCAAAAATTTTTTAGTGAACGAATTTTCAAGGAAACCCGGGCCTCATGTGAGGTAACTCCACAAGATATAACCCAGAAAAAACACACTCTTTATTGTAGAAGGTTATAAAAAACAGGATTAAAAAATCCCAGTAATGACTAGTTTAGCTTTTCCCAGGCCCGGTCGTCGGCCCTTATTCGTAACATACCTCTAGTCTCTCTAACACTCAATATATAGTATCCAATTTACTAATGAGGAGTCACCACCTGAAAATTAACCCCACATCTACTGAATAGAAAAGAGGATAGAAAACAAGTAGAGAAACAAACATGCGTCACAGCATAAAAAAAACAAAAAAGATTTTTTTTCTCTCTCTTTTTTTTTTTTCTCCCTCTTCTTCTTCTTTTATTTCTTTACATGGGTGTGGACATTAGTGAGAGTATATGGCATCAATAGTTTTACAGAAAAATTGATCTATAATTTAGGCCATTTGGGAATCTAGTATTCCGGGTTAAGATCCAATAAGCTTCCCTGTTTGTGAGGGTCTTTCTCCAGTCCCCCCCACGTTTTGGTTTATCCACTCCTTCTTATGGCCATGACTCTAAATGATCTAAGTTGCCTTGATGTATTCCCGAAAATGCTTTATTCCTCCTGAAATGCTGCGTGGACTAATCTGTTTTATATCATATAAATGCACCCTGATTCTCGTACTGAGAGCTCTAGTGGTGCACCCAAATTTGTATTGCAACTGACACAAAATCGCACCAAACTAAATAAACAACGTGTGTACTGTGACAATTAAGGAAGTACGTATCTTATATTCCTTTCCTGTAATCTGTGAAGAAAATATTTTGGGGCTTTTAACCATATATTTACAGAGGCCCCCATGCTTGTACCACATTTATGGAACCTGTAAAGTCTAACCCATGTTTTTCTTTCCGTGTGGATGTCCCTGTAAGCATGCTGGGTAAACAATTTTTACCTATCGTTCTAGATCTTTTAGGTATTATAGCTGCAGCCTTTCTTTGAGTATTTTTCTCAAAGTAGGATAAACCCGTTAATATGGGTATGTATTTTGTATATTTTTTACAATTTCTCCAGATTGCCTACTGTATTGAGTGATAAGCATAAACAAGACCCCTTGTCTTTCCTGTTCTCTCTGGACTTAAAAAATTTAGATCCTCTCTATTTCTGCTCTGTACTTTTGTTAAAGCCCTATTAATTTGCCAGTTTTATATCCTCTTTTTTTTCAACCTACTCTTTACAAGTTCCTGTTCTTTATCATAATCCTTTCTGGGGGGACATTTTTAAACAAGGGTTCCCTGTGGCCCTAATATAAATTTTTTTCCAATGGGGAGAATTAGAAGTAAAAAATTTATTTTGGGTTTGGCAACAAAAGAATTTGCTACAATTAAAAGGAAATAACGTTAACCTGGAAATAGGCTTCCATATTAGAGTTTCCCTTTACGTGTGTATTTTTTTTCACCCTAGATAAAAAAATCTCACCCTTTTTTTCAACTTTTTTCACAAATCCAAAAAAAGAGTAGCCAATTTTTTCCCCAGTAATAAATGTTGAAAACCAAAACGTAAATTTTTCTTTGAGATTTCTACCTGATTTCCCATTGAGATACCCTGCCCAAAAATTTTTATGGGGATAAAGGGATGCCCAAACTGGCACAAATTACGAGAAATGGTTCCATTCCTTATATATCTGCCATAACCAAAAAAAATTTATCTGTTAAAAACAAAGGATTTTTTCCATTGGTACTAAACATATTAAATTTTCTTCCCCACCAAAAATTGACAAAAATTGTAATGCCAATTAAAAAGGGATGAAAAAACATGCCCCCATTGGACAACCCTGGATCTGTAAATAAAAATGGTCCTGGAAAAAGAAAAAATTTAAAGTCCGAGTAGAAATTCAGTAACTGACAAAATATATTGTTTCAAATCATCGCTGTATCCAGTATATTTATCTAGTTGTATCGTGAGGGCAGTCAATGCCAGATTATGGGGAATAGAGGTGTACAGAGCTACTATATCACATGAGAGCCATGAAACGACGGCTTCCATGTGATAACCTCCTTACACCCAAAACCTCTCTTTGAGTCACGTAGATAGTGGGTTTGATCTGAATACCAAAGGCTGTAGATGGCCATCCAGCCAGGTGTTGATATGTTCGTAAATCAAACCTATTCCCGATATAATGGGGCGTAAGGGGGAGGAAAAACCCCCTTATGCACTTTAGGAAGTGCATGGAGGATAGTAACTTAGGGGAATTTGACTTGCATACTTTCCTTCTGTTTAGTAGTGAGTATATTCAAGACTAAACCTTCCTCTAAAAGTCTCTCCATTTTCTTGGAAAATGTGCCTGTAGGGTCTGTTGAAACCCTTTTGTACACTTGTGTGTCAGATAACATAATGTCAATGATCCTATTGTGGAAATCTGGGCGGGTTCCTCGAGTGATTATGATGGCGTCTTTAGATCTTCAAAAAACGTAAGAGGGCCCCGTGGACAGGTACATCCAGGAAACGCATGCGGAGGGCGGGCAAGAAACATAGGAGGACATTCAATAAGACACCAGATGAGGAACCCGCCCAGATTTCCACAATAGGATCATCTCCAGAGACTCATGAGGGAGGGAGAGAATGTGATTTGAATTGTGGTGTTTTAAATCTATCTGCCTGTGTTCTCACAGATAAAGAAATAAGTGTACTTGGTAGGGGTTTAAACTATGTGCCCACAGTGGATTTTAACCTTTATGAAACCATTAAAGATGTCAATAGATTTATTAGGTTATTAACTGTCAGGAAACACTTTTTCACAGAATCTGAAGTTGTTACAGATAGAACAGATAAACAACTACTGAGTTTTTCCCAGGGTTTAGATTTTGAGGGAAAAGAGGTCCATTTTATTATTGGAAAAATCTAATGATGATATCGGACAGTCAGCTAACATACACAGTATGTAGATGTACAATATTAAGAATAGTGATTTTTACCCCAAATTTCCCGAGCAATAGTCATGGTGATTTTCAGTTATGGTGGAACAGGATCTGAGGGATTTACATTCAACACAGGATTAAAAACTTGTATAGTGATGAAATTTTAAGCCTTAACAATTAACAGAATCAACATATTATCTAGTCTTCTGAAAAGGGTGGCCCGGTGTAGGCTGGATAAGATTTATATTGTAGGGAGGTTGACATTATGTTATCTGACACACAAGTGTACAAAAGGGTTTCAACAGACCCTACAGGCACATTTTCCAAGAAAATTGAAAGACTTTTAGAGGAAGATTTAGTCTTGAATATACTCACTACTAAACAGAAGGAAAGTTGGGAAGTCAAATTTCCCCAAAGTTACTATCCTCCATGCACTTCCTAAAGTGCATAAGGGGGTTTTTCCTCCCCCTTACGCCCCATTATATCGGGAATAGGTTTGATTTACGAACATATCAACACCTGGCTGGATGGCCATCTACAGCCTTTGGTATTCAGATCACCCAGCTATCTATGAGACTCAAGAGAGGTATTGAGGTGTATGGAGGGTATCACATGGAAGCCGTCGTTCCAATGGCTCTCATGTGATATAGTAGCTCTGTACACCTCTATTCCCCATAATCTGGCATTGACTGCCCTCACGATACAACTAGATAAATACACTGGATACAGCGATGATTTGAAACAATATATTTTGTCAGTTACTGAATTTCTACTCTGATACAATTATTTCTTTTTTCAGGACCATTTTTATTTACAGATCCAGGGTTGTCCAATGGGGGCATGTTTTTCACCCTCATTGGCAAACATTTTTGTCAATTGGTGGGAAGAGAAATATGTTTACTCCATTGACAATCCTTTTGCTACAGATATTTTTTGGTATGGTAGATATATAGATGACACCCTGCTAATTTGGCAGGGGTCGTCTATATCCATACCAAAATTCGTGGAGTATCTCAATGGAAATCAGGAAAATCTCAGATTTACGTTTGTTACACACGATACTGAGATTGCATTCCTGGATTTGATGTTGACGTGTGATGTCACTAGTGGTAGAATACACAGTAGAACTTATAGGAAGCCTATTTCAGGTAACAGTATCCTGTGTGCATCTAGTTGCCACCCAAGTCACATCACTTCTAATCTCCCCATAGGAAAATTTATTAGGGCCAAGAGGAACTGTAGTCGTCCAGAGGATTTTTTTTTTTTTTAAAGGTTTTATTTATAGAATTTTGCAATTTTAACATAACGAACATCAGTTTCACACATTACACCAAGGCATTGCAGTGAGATTCGGTCCCAAATACATACAGTTCCACATGCAATAATCATCTAAATGATGTTTACATACTATTCCACAATATTACTTGAGAAAGACCACATATGAGTCATACTGCATTATTTGGTCTTGGTATAATACTGCTGCAAGAAAACATTGGTAAAGAAACAATAAGAGATGTACGCCAGATCTTGCTGAGACCCTTCTCTGGATATCGCCCATCATGTATTGCCTTTGTGTCACACATCCACACCATACCAATCACTCCGCCACTCACACTTGCCGGCCCCTGGCCCATCTTTCCGTACTCACAGTCAATCACACAGTCTGAGCTGCCGTCCAGTTGCTCCAAACCGTATGGAAGCGTTTGGGGACGCCCTTGGTGGCATATGTAATCTTGTACCTGGGAAGTTCGGCATTAATCAGCTGCTTCCACTGTTCCAGTGATGGGACCTTGGGCGGTTTCCAATTTAATAGAATGGTTTTCCTAGCATAGAAAAGCAATAACAGGTAGAGGGTTCGGTCTGCCTTACTTGGAATCAAATCTTCCACAATTCCGAGTAGACTATTCTCAGGCAGGCACACATTGGGGAAGCCCAGTTTCGTATTTAAAAACCTGTGTATACCCCGCCAATACAGTCGTCCAGAGGATTATGATAAAGAACAGGAACTTGTAAAGAGTAGGTTGAAAAAAAAGAGGATATAAAAACTGCCAAATCAATAGGGCTTTAACAAAAGTACAGAGCAGAAATAGAGAGGATCTAATATTTAAGTCCAGAGAGAACAGGAAAGACAAGGGATCTTGTTTATGCTTTATCACTCAATACAGTAGGCAATCTGGAGAAATTGTAAAAATTATACAAAAATACATACCCATATTAACGGTTGATCCTACTTTGAGAAAAATACTCAAAGATGGCTGCAGCTATATACCTAAAAGATCTAGAACGATAGGTAATATTGTTTCACCCAGCATGCTTACAGGTACATCCACACGGAAGAGGAACACATGGTTAGACTTTAAAGGTTCCTATAAATGTGGTACAAGCAGGTGTGGCCTCTGTAAATATATGGTAAAAGCCCCAAATTTTTATTCACAGATTACAGGCAAAGAATATAAGATACGTACATTCCTTAATTGTCACAGTACACACATTGTTTATTTAGTTTGGTGCGATTTGTGTCAGTTGCAATACATAGGCTGCACCACTAGAGGTCTCAGTACGAGAATCAGGGAGCATTTATATGATATAAAACAGATTAGTCCACGCAGCATTTCAGGAGGATAAAAGCATTTTCGGGAAGTACATCAAGGCAACTTAGATCATTTTAGAGTCATGGCCATAGAAGGAGTGGATAAACCCAAACGTGGGGGGGACTGGAGAAAGACCCTCACAAACAGGGAAGCTTATTGGATTTTAACCCTGAATACTAGATTCCCAAATGGCCTAAATTATAGATCAGATTTGCTGTAAAACTATTGATTGCCATATACTGCTCACTAGATGTCCACACCCATGTACAGAAATAAAGAAGGAAGAAGAGGGAGAAAAAAAAAAAAGAGAAAAAAATCTTTTTTGTTTTTTTTCTGCTGTGACGTATGTTTGTTTCTCTCCTTGTTTTCTCTCCTCTTTTTTATTCAGTAGATGTGGGGTTAATTTTCAGGTGGCTGACTCCCAATTAGTAGTTGGATACTATATATTGAGATGTTAGAGAGACTAGAGGTATGTTACGAATAAGGGCCGACGACCGGGCCTGAAACGCGTAAACCATGTCATTACTGGGATGTTTTTAATCCTGTTTTTATAACCTTCTTACAATAAAGAGTGTGTTTTTTCTGGATATATATCTTGTGGAGTTACCTCACATGAGTGCCGGATTACCTTGAAGATTTCGATTGATTCAACGTCTACAGCCGGATGTTTGTTTTCCGCAGCACCATAAGACAACAGGACTGAACGGCAGCACTTTCAAGTTTGGGGCTCCCGGTGAGCTTTTTCTCTATTTTTTCACTTTTGATTTTAGTAGTAACACTTTACTATTCTCTTGCTATAGAAAAACAATTGTTTAAATACTAACAATATTTTTTGGGGGACTAAGGAGTGAAATTATAAACGGTTAAGTTGTATCGGTCAAAACTGAACCAATGTGGAAATATCAATGACAGGTGTTTAACTTTACTGACCTGAAACTTATCACAACTTACGTGTTCCCAACAATCTCACCCGACTCGGCAACAATTTCAGTTCAATTTCAAAACACGTTCACACTTGTTTTGAAGGAACTGGTGAAAGGAAGAAAAAAAAACGTTCACTTTATAATCTCGGACTTTTCTGTGCCCTTAATATGTAAATTTATGTTACTGTTTACTACAAATACTTTTAATGTAAAAATGTCTTGGTTTATAAGAAGGGCTGCACTAAGAAGCTTGGAGAATCAGAAAAACAGGCCTATAATAAGTCACAAAGGAATCCAGAGGACAAGATATTATAGGATACGTTATTAGTTTGAAAAACTGATCATAAAAACTGCTAAAAGATTAAAGGGGATGTATCGCTTCCTTACTTCGGCTGAGTCACACTGCTCTGAGCTTCCCAGCTCTGTGAATGCAGGGGCGTTTCTTCCCCTCCCAGCTGGGTGACATCATCCCCTTCACTGCTGGCCTGAGACTCCCCCCCCCCCCCTGCCTCTGAGTCCACATATCACTGTGTCTCTCCCTATCAGTCTTATTTTATAAGAACTGTATACATACCACAGGCTGCATTCAATCTAGACTGAGCACTGATCTCTCACAGCTGGAGATGTATTACAGCTTTCTAAGAACGGCACAGATCTGCATCTATGCAAGAGAGTTAGGCACAGGGACAAAACTGTCATGTTTTCTCATTGTACAATCTGCTGCAGTCTGGTTCTGCTAGGTGTGGAAACAGAAAATGCTTACGGCCCTAACTCTGAGTCAGAGACACAGCTCCGTGAATCGACCCAGGGGCTGTACAGAATGTAAATGAGCTCTCAGCTAGTGAATTGCAAGGAGGAGGAATCAGGAGGGATTCGACCCACACTGGATATCAGTGTAAATAAAAACACAAGATAAGGGACACTGTGAGAACAAGGCAGCTTTGCTAATGACATCCAATTGCAAAGTTGCTTGTTTTCACTGTCCCCTTATTCTGAAGACCATTTAATTAAACGATAACACCCCTTTAAGGAAAAAAACAAATACAACAACGGTTGTGTTATTACATCCCTGCCTTCCCAATCCTATATTCAGCGCTCAAACAACGTACACGTAGAAAAGCTCTTTTGCTTATTAGTTACTAATACAAATAGCTCAATAAATTGTAAACTCTTTCAGATAAAAAAGATTTTTTTTTTTACTATTTTACTTTATATTATAAATAATAATTAAAAAAAGCTGAAAAAAATCAGAACAGAGCGGGAAACAGCATGCCTGCTCAGAAATGGGGGTAAACGGAACAGAACAGAAGCTGGTTAAGCCAACAGCAAGCACAACAGATATATGAGTAAGCATAATTTAATACAGTGGAATGAATATAAAGTGCAATAAAACAATGTAAAAATCTATTATAAAGTACAAATTATAAACCAAGCTCACAAGACAAGATAACTTAGATTCCAGCTGTTGCACCACTAAGATGAACAGTCAACTCATGATAGGTTCACGCAATGTTTAAAGGGAATGTGTCATCAATAACTGAGGGTTTTATTTTAACACCTTTTTTAAGATTTTTTTTTTTTTTTTAATTTTCCTCATCACTTTCAATATGTTTTAATAATTCTTAAGTCCTGCAGTTCTCACTTTGGCCAGTAGGCCTAATACTGTCTGATACTTCCTGTTCTGTAGAGAGAGATTTTCAGCAGACTGCTCATTATCATTACAAGCAGGATCAAACTGAAAGGTGACACCAATGTGTATAGATAACACTCCATTCACAATAGGAGATGTCACAGCACCCCCTCCCAGCACACAGAGCATGCCCTGCTGACTCTCCTATAGAAGTCAGCAGGTCTGCTACTTTTCACAGGGTCCTGTGCCCATGAAGCTGCTGTAAAGAGTCTCTCTAAATGCTGTTAAATGCAAGATGGCCGCCCTCACAATGATAAACAGACGACTGAATTGAGAAATCTACAATCAGAAAATAAAAACGTTGAAGAAGAAAATAATATGGATCAGAGTGTTATTTTAAGTAAAAAAAAAATGTCGCCCATTTCCCTTTAACAATGGGTGCAGCTATGTTTGCCTCCAGTCACTTCACTCTCACCTCTTGCAGTCTTCTCTTCTACAGGGGGCATCAAGCTCCTGAGCCCTGTCTTTCTTTTTTTTTTTTTTTTTTTTTAAATAAATTTTATTGCATTTTCAAACAGTTAAACAGTGAACACATATCTCTGACATGTAATAGTGGTCATATACGTATTTGATAATCTCCGGCCTGTGCCTGGAATATGTAGTTTAATCATACAGAGAAAAAAAAAATCAAAGTACAAGGGTATAAAAGAAATTAAATTAACCAAAATAACTACACTACTAAAGTACAACTACAACTGCGTCCTATCTTCATCTCTCGTGACCGTGTGGTCTTTAATGGAACCCCATACTTACGGCCAAAGTTCCTGAGACCTGAAGTCTCCCCAGTGTGCCCCCGATGCCCTCCCTACAGTACCAATCGGTATATTTGAACCTCTGCATAAGGGCTTCTATCTCTCTGTCGGAATAATGCGATTCTATGAAGGTTCTCCAACGTCTGAAGAACCCTGGGGTTCGGATCTCCTTGCGCCTCTCTGTCTCCAGTCTGTCCGTTGAGATAATCCTCAGCTGCTTTATGACCCGGAGATTGGAGGTAGAGTGGGCTTCAGCCATAACTGTAAGAGGCTTCGTTTTGCTGCCAAAGGGCAATGTGAACTATTCCCGGGAAACTAGTGGAGTGGACTGACTCCTCAGAACCCTCTCCCCCATCCGCGTCCGGAGGCCTGGGGCAATGGAAGATCAGGAGTTCATAGTGTTTCTCTAGGGTGACCCTGAAGTGAAGCTGAATATATTGGAGAATTGTGTCCCAGTAGGATTGTGTATACTGCATTCCCCACAGACCGTGCCATAGGTCTGTTTTATGTGTGCCGCATTTAGGGCAGTGCTGCAATCTATCGGGGAAGTTCTGAGAGGGGGGAAGATTGAAGGCGTAGATGGCGTTGTGTATTATCTTGAAGTAAGTTTCCCTCCAGGTCTCGCAGATGATGTGTTTCCGTACGGTCACCACACCCTTCGGGATCATATCTGGGATCTGGGCATTTCCCAATCGGCGGCTCCAGAAGTGAAATGCCTGAGAAGCTACCCGTTTCCTGCACCACCCTCTCATGTCAGCATAGAGCCTCGATAGACAATATGTCTCCCTGTGAGTGGTGACAAAAGTGTCAGAATCGTTTGGGATGGTCTCCTTGAAGACATCTCTTAGTCTCCCATTACAAAAATAGAAGAGCTGATAGGCAGCCAAAAGCTGTGATTCGGGTAAGGAGAACCTCTCAAGCATCTCCAGGGGCTTTAGCCATCTCCGAGAACTCACTCGCATTAGCTGTCCCGTGTTGGCCAAACCTGCCTCCCTCCACTTCCTAAACATCGGATTGCTCTGACCCAGCGGAAACTCGGGGTGGTCCCAAATGGGCATGTCCTTGGAGAGAGCGAAGGAAAGGCCTAAGCGTTTCCTCAACTCTTTCCAGGACATTATTGTTCTCGGAAACAATGGGAGACAACTTAATCAGAAGAAGGCAGCAAAGGGTACCTGGTATGGAGCAAGGCTTTGGGGGTGTCAAGGGCGCATCAACTTCTTTCTAATTCCCAATTGAAAGCGGGGAGCGACCCCCAATCCAGTCTAGCATGTGGTGAGTCAGACAGGCCAGGTTATAACCCCTAACATCTGGGAGATTAAGTCCACCTGCCCTAACTGGCAGGATCAGTTTATGTAGCGCAATACGGGGTTTTTTCCCTGCCCATATAAATCTGGAGAAGCATGAGTTAGTGGTTGATGTCCGTATGTTTGAGCAGGAATGGGAGAGTCTGTAGCGGGTATAGCAGCTGTGGGAAGCAGACCATCTTTATGGCGTGACATCTACCGGCAAGTGACAGTGGCAGTGAGGTCCAACGCTTCAGGTCCTGGGAGATTTTATTTATAAGAGGAGGAATATTTAACTTATACATCGAGTCCGGAGTCCGACCCACCTTGATACCCAAATAGGTGATGTGTTCCTGAGCCCGGGTAATATCCGATCCCATGTTCGCCCACTGGGACTGTGATAGCTTCGGGCCAATTTCTAACACTTCACTCTTGGCCACGTTTACTTTATACCCTGATAGCGTGCCGAAATATCGCAGCAACTCCAGCACTGGAGAGAGATGAGTCAGGGGAGCAGACATGAATAGTATGAGATCGTCCGCAAACAGAGCGGTCTTCACCACTCTGTCTCCTATCCGGATCCCCGAGAAGAGGTCAGAATCCTCAAGTACCCGTGCCAAGGGTTCTAAGGCCAAATTAAAAAGTAAGGGGGAAAGCGGACACCCCTGTCTTGTCCCTTTCTGGAGGGAGATTTTTGGGGAAAGGAAACCCGGGGTATGAATTTGGGCCGTTGGGGCGACATAAATGGCCGAGAGGACAGACCTAAACGTCCCTGTAATTCCCATGGTGTCCAGGACAAACCAAAGCCAGTCCCATCGCACATTATCGAAGGCCTTTTCTGCATCTAGGGCCACCAGGACAGGCCTCTCTCCTGGCAGTGGTTTGTGTCGGACCCTTTCCAATACCGCTAGCACTTTCCTGATGTTTCCCACCGCCGCTCTTCCCTTGATGAAACCCTTTTGGGAGGGTCCAATCAAGTGTGGCATAAAACCGGCGAGGCGATCAGCCAGTATCTTAGACAAGATTTTTTGGTCAATGTCTATGAGGGATATGGGCCTATATGATGCAGGGAACAGCGGGTCTTTCCCTTTCTTCGGGATAATTTTAATGTATGCGTTTTTTTGATTCCGGGCGAACAGGCTCATTATGCAGTATCGAGTTATAGTAGTCGGTGAGGATGGGGGTGATCTGATCACTCAGGATTTTGTATACCTCCCCCTAGAACCCATCAGGTCCCGGGGCCTTGCCTGCCTTCAAATGGCGAATAACCATCTTGACCTCCTCCTCAGTTATGTCCTCAATTCAGTTCTTCCCTCTGGAGATCCGAAAAAGTGCTGGGCAATTTGACTTTGGAGAGGAATCGCCGTCCATCCTCTACTTGAAATTGACCCTCTGATGAGTACAGTGTGGCATAAAATTGTCTGAGCGTGTCATTAATCCTTACCGGATCAGTGGTAATATACCTTCCGGTGTGTGGAGAGCTTGTATGTGCGCAGGTTTGTAGGCCCCTTTCAGTAGCCTGGAAAGAAGTTTCCCAGATTTGTTTCCATACCTGAAGAGTGTGGAGTGTAAGTGTGACCTATGTAATTCCTCTGTGCGATCTGCCCAAAGGTCAAACTCTCTTTTGGCCTGTTCCCAGTCCCACTTGGGCTTATCAGAGCTATCTCCAAGATAGGTCTTATAGGTCTCCCTAACTCTTTCTGAGGCAGTCAGGTATGCCTCCTTCAGTTTGCGTTTATAGACAGAGGTATAGGCTATGACCCTGCCTCTAAGTACCGCCTTCGCTGTTGTCCAATATAGTGAGGGTCGCCCGGTGAGTCAGGTTGTCCGAAGCATAGGTCATCCACCAACCCCTAACCATCTCAGCGAAAGAATCTGTCGTTGCGAGACAGACAGGAAATTTCCAGATAAAATCTGTACCCCTTGGAAAAAATTCCAGCAAATCTACTGAGATTGGGGAGTGATCAGAGATGACCATGTTCAGAATTTTTGCATTTTCGACTCTGGGTTGGAGGGAGTCCGAAACCAGAAGATGGTCCAACCTCGACCATGACTGGTGGACCGGGGAATAGTAAGTGTAGTCCCGTTCATCGGGATTTCGCTCTCTCCAGCAATCATGAAGACTAGCGGAGTCTATGAGGTGGCCTAAGACTCCCTTTTGAGACGTGGAAATGCCCTTGCTGTTTACTTGGGATGCCGGCCCTCCCCTTCTATCTTCGACCTGATCTACAACTGCGTTCATGTCTCCTCCAAAAATTTGGCATCGATTTTGATCGGTGAAAATCCTCTCTGCTAACTCCTTAACAAATACCCGGTTCTGACCATTGGGCCCATAGAGATTAAAGATGCTTAGGTCACATTTTCCCCACTTAATGACTAAATGGGAGACTCTATCCTCCAGATCATGCTCATGTGAAACTAGCTCAAATGGAAAATTTTTGTGAATAAGCGTGACTACCCCTGCCTTACCCAGCACGGACGGGGACCCAAAGGCGTGGCCCACCCACAGCTTCTCCAATCGCTTAATGTCATCAGCTTTCAGATGTGTTTCCTGCAGGAGGACCACATCAGGACGGAGCCTCTTTAGATGCCGGATCACTTTCATCCGTTTATTTGGGGAACGGAGCCCCTTTATGTTCCATGAGATGATCCGCATATAAAGGATATTTCGATATGGGAGAGCTGTGGGCTGGCACTGAGTGTTTCCGGAAAGGTAGGACTTTTTAGACAAATTTTCTGGGGCATTGAGTCAGAGAATGATAGATGGACGCAGTGAAACATAGACAAATTCGATAAACAGGTAAACTGGCATAATAAACATGCAAACATTTGCCAATCGGCAAGAACGTAAAATGACGCTGACAGGGGGCTGTTGCGTGCCCTGCCTTCAATGCGTTGAGAGGACTCCCTTTTTTCCATTAGCATGAAGAAACTTTTCCCCGACAAGAACCCTTACCCCCCTCCCCCACCCGCAGAAAACCCTTGAAATTTCTAGAGTTCTCAGGATTGGCCTATAAACAGATATGTGATGAGAGCACTTGCATCTCAAGACAGTCTAGAAAGTCTAGAAGGACCCCTATGACAAGGACCCCTATGACAACTCTTGCCTTCTATACAAGGGAAATGATCCAAGGATGTCCATACAGTCCACCCTCCCCCTCCCCAGAACCTGATCCTCGCCGAGCAGGGTGACCAGTCTCCTCAGTCAGGGGTAGAGTCCCGTCGGCGTCTCCGTCTCGGCTGACGGCTTTCTTTAGGCGAAAGTGAAGGTGGCGACAGAGATCGCGAGCGAGCCCACGAGGTCTCTTTCTGTCTCCTCCTGGAGGTCTCAAAGGTATCAGCTGCAGTCGTCTCAGGTGATCGTGGTGACCGAGCTGGGGTTTTGGAGATGGGTATCCCTCTGGAGCTCATAAGGTCGCACAGATCTTCTTCCGCGTCCGCAGCCGAGTTGAAGAACCTGGGCGGGCCATCAGGATCCAGCACCTTGAGGGTGGCCGGGTAGAGAATCTGGAATCGGATCTTCTGTTGAAATAGTGCCGTACAGAGTTTGCTGAAGGCGAGGTGTCTCTGGGAAACCTCTGCAGAGAAATCTTCAAATAGCAGCACTTTATGCCCCTGGAGTAGTAGTGGCTTGTTGAGCCTGCGATACGCCCTCAGGATTTCAGCCTTGTCATTAAAGTCCAGGAACTTCATTATCACAGTGCGGCTCTTCTGTCGTTGTTGAGACTTAGATGTTGGGGCTGTTCTTCCCTCCGGGCCTACTCGGTGTATTCTCTCGATACGGCAGCCGTGGTTGATGCCCAGGGCAGCGGGCAGCTCTTCCTGGCAGAGGGGTTGTAGGTCGCGTTGTTTGAACGATTCAGGGAGACCCACTAGCCTCAGGTTACTCCGCCTGGAGCGGTTTTCAAGGTCTTCGATGCGTTCTTGCTGCACCAGTTGTGCCTTGGCGCAGAGTTTCAGACGGGCGTTCAGAGTGCTGTTGTCAGTCTCCAGGTCATTTACTCTGTTCTCTAATTCTTCGAGTCTGGCAGAGTGAGCTTGAACCTCCTGCTGCAGCTTGAGCAGAGAGGCCTGGACGGTGGATTCAAGAGCCGCTTGCAGGTCTGGTGCTATTTGTCTTGCCACTTCTGTAGCCAGGAGCTTGTAATCAATCGGCACAGTGCAGGCTGGAGTCAGCGAGCCCTGGGATCCCTCTGGGCAAGGTTCCAGGAGAGATCCTGCGTAGTCCCCCTCCCCCTTGCTGCTGCTGGCACTGCTGTGGTCTTCCTCTAATTCTCTGGCCGGCACATGGCCGGCGGCAGCCATTTTAGGTGTAACTTGCGGCTGTTCCCGTGCAGCTCCGGTCTTTTGGGCGCTACGGAGTAAATACTTCTCCATCAGGGAATGGTGCTGCCAGAACGTGGGGAGTTAGTCCCTCTGAGCGCCAGACGTATCCGCAGTGCAATCAGCAGGTGTTGGTCTTGCAGTATTAGTATGCAGCTTATTGGGGTCAGTGTCCCTTTAAATATGCACGGCCGCGTGCAGCCTCCGGCCCTCCTGTGGCAGTCTGGCTTATCTCAGCAGGAGGTATATAAATGAGGGGGCCTCCAGTGCTGGTGCGGGCAGTCCGTGTCAGGGCTGTACAGGGGCGGCAGTGGGTCCCTTACCCGGCAAGTCCGCCTCTCAGTGCGCCCTCCTGCTACTGCTGCTGGCGCGCCGTTCACCTCTGCTGCTGCATTCAGGGAAGCAGGCCGGCCTCTGTGCGCTGCTCGTCCCATGCCCCGAGGGCCGCAGTGACGCGGCAAAGTCCGCGACTCGGGCGGTTTACGTCCGGGAATATGCTCCGGTACTCGGGGGAGCTACTCCCACGGTTTTCGGCCAGGTCAGCGCTGCTTTGCGCAGCTAATGGTGGTATAAAGCCGGCGGGTGCGGGGAGCCGATCCTCACCCCGTCCTCATGCGCCGGCGCCGGAACCGGAAGTCCTGAGGCCTGTCCACTGCTCTCTCCAGACAGCACTTGGGGTCCTAGGAATCAGTCTTCAGTGCTCGGGACCCTCAAGAGAATAAATGAACAAAATACACACATTAGTACCAGCAGCAGGATTGTGTTAATAACCGAGGGGGAGGAGGAGGCCCCCACAGTTATGGCTGGGTGGGCAAAAGGGGCCCCCACACTGTAGGTCTGGGGGGTAAGAAAGGGATGAGGAGCGTTACTGAGAGGTGGTCTGGCTCCAGCTCCATGTGCTTTTTCTACTTACGTCCCTGCGAGCTGTAGATGTGCCCTTCGACTCTCTCTGTCCGCACCGCGATTCGAATGCCCTGCCGTTGGATGCGGAACAATTTGAACACTCAGGGTGTGGCCTCACAGATTCACGTTGTTCCACAACCCTTCCACAGACAGAGGAGGAGGGCCCGGCTACAGTGCGCAGCGCAGGGCTGGTAGTAGTATATTTTAGAATAGCAGAGGTGGAGCGCAGGTGTGACCAGAAGCACGGGCCCCTCCCAGCACCGCCGCAACTTGACGGCCACCGCAGGTCCCTATAGAGAGCACAGCGCTTGGCTGTGCCGTGCTCTATTGTATATGTGAAATAAGGGGGCCTGCTTGATGTGGGCCCCCTTATTTCACCGGGCCCCATACAGGTGTACCCTCTGCACCCCCTGTACGGCAGCCCTGAGCTCATGACAGCCTCATCTTTGGCACAACCCAAAGGAACATGACGATCACTCAGAGGAAGCATTTCAGAGGCTGCAAACCTGCAATTTAGGGGGACCATGCACACCACAACGTCAGCAGAGCACCATGATTTTGAGTTGAGAAGCGAACACTTTATTCCCTGAGATAACAGCTTTCTCTTGGGACATGTTCCCTCTTTCTTGTCTGGTTTTATTATATTATCAGCACAGTGTCTGCTCCTCCAGCAATGATCTCTGCAGGCTCCGGAGGACCTTCATCTCCAGGCCGCGTTACCCAAATTTTCACACCATCATTTAACCCCTTACTGACATAGGATGTATCCATATGTCCTGATGCCGGTAAGTGGGTTTGAAACGGGATCGCAGCGCTGCTAATTGCAGCTAACACCCGGCGGTTACAGTGCGGGGACGTTGCCGCCGCCCGTTTAACCCTTTAGATGCCACGGCATCTCAATGAATGAGAAACAGAGCTGTGCACCGTTCCTCACTGCGATCGGAGCCAATGCCTGGACAAATCAACCCCCTTTCGCCATTTTACAAATAAAAAAAATAAAATAAAGTGACACATATTTGGTATCGCTGCCTCCGAAAAAGTACAATCTATAAAAATATCACAATTTATCCCGTACACTGAATACCGGAGAAGAAAAAAAATTCCAAATGCCAAAATTGCAGTTTTTTTGGTCATTTCATGTCCCATAAAAATTGGAACACAAGTGATAAAAAAAAATTGCATAAAAAGTGCACTTTCAGCCGCAAAAAATGCCCCTCACTGACATCTGTAGGTGTCAGTACAAAAAAGTTATTGGTCGCAGAAAATGGCGCCGTGGCACAAATTTCAAAAATAGAGAATGTTTGGAATTTTTTACAGTACCAAAACATAATGGAAACCCACATTTTTGGTATTGGTGGATGCAAAACAACCTGTAGAAAACAGACAACTCATAATTTTTACCAAAGAATAAACCCCATAAAAAAAAAACCTCCTGCAAACATGCCGCAAGTACGTTTTATTTTCACATTTTACACCACTTTTTTGCCGTTTCCCAGTATATTCTATGGTAATATGAGTAACTTCATTAGAAAGTATATCTTGTCCCGCAACACAAAAGCCCTCAGGTGTCTATGTAGGTGGAAAAATAAAAGTTTTGGCTCTCAGAACGCAAAGAGGACAAAAAATTAGAGCCATATTATTATGACCGTCCGTCAGGAAGGGGTTAAAGAGTCTGTGGAAACAAGACCCCCTGGTTCCCCTAATGGTTGTCACTGTAGGGGCCTCTCCTATAACTATTTTCACTTTATGGATTGACAATTGATCTATCCTGTCCTCTTCTAAATCAATCAATCACTGTCACCATTGTTTAGCAAATGCATCTTAATTTCACCCTGATAATCTTGATCTCTTCCTCCTCCCATTACTTGAATTCCTCTCAAGGCCAAACCTGATGTTGGGGCTATGAGACTGAAATGCTCAGGGGGCTATAGTTAGTCCTATAGCGGTATCCATTGCCTCTACAGTCCCTTTCTCTAATCTTGTTTCTTCATACGAGTTCATCACAGACACCAAGGAATGTTACTGCCTGTACCAATCCCTGCACCTCGTCAGAATTACTCTCCCATCCTTCACCTTTCATGTGTCCAGTGAGAGCATCTGATACGCTACTTCTGCTTCTGTCTCACCTTGGACCATGGTGTCACCAATGTAGTGGGACGGAAGAGCAAAGTCATCTAGATGTTCTGCTACCACTCGGTGACAGATTTTGGGACTATGCACCCTCCTATATGGAGAGCAGAGAGCCCCGGCCATGTGTATATGGAGAGCAGAGAGCCCCGGCCATGTGTATATGGAGAGCAGAGAGCCATGTGTATATGGAGAGCAGAGAGCCCCGGCCATGTGTATATGGAGAGCAGAGAGCCCCGGCCATGTGTATATGGAGAGCAGAGAGCCCCGGCCATGTGTATATGGAGAGCAGAGAGCCCCGGCCATGTGTATATGGAGAGCAGAGAGCCCCGGCCATGTGTATATGGAGAGCAGAGAGCCCCGGCCATGTGTATATGGAGAGCAGAGAGCCATGTGTATATGGAGTGCAGAGAGCCCCGGCCATGTGTATATGGAGAGCAGAGAGCCCCGGCCCTGTGTATATGGAGAGCAGAGAGCCCCGGCCATGTGTATATGGAGAGCAGAGAGCCCCGGCCATGTGTATATGGAGAGCAGAGAGCCCCGGCCATGTGTATATGGAGCAGAGAGCCCCGGCCATGTGTATATGGGAGCGAAGCCCCGGGCCCTTTTTATAGGGAGCAGAAGCCCCGGCCATGTTTTTTTTTGGGAGCGAGAGCCCCCCGGGGATTTAATGGGGGCAGAGAGCACCGGCCATGTGTATATAGAGAGCAGAGAGCCCCCGGCCATGTGTATATGGAGAGTAAAGAGCCCCGGCCA
>JAODAL010060544.1:0-20837 GCA_025379985.1 Phyllomedusa bahiana | reverse complement strand
GAGCCCTCCGGTGTCTAGCGCCCCCTAATTTTTTGGGCTTGGGAGGACATCTGTGTTTGAAAGGTCAATTTTAGAGGGTTTCGTCTGCGCCCCTTCCAAGTCCTCTACTCTCCGCGATAGCCTTTAGGTCGAGCGCCCGGATATTTTTTTTTACAAGCGCTTTGACTTCTGCATAAAACCCTAAAATCACTTTTGAGGAAAGCTTTTGAGATATTTTTTTTCCTTCTTGAGATTGAGGAAATTGGGCCCATCGAATCTACAGGATCTGCAAGAGATTCGAGGATAACCCAATGACCCTGTGCGCTCATTGGTTGTGATTTTGAATTTAGGTCCGGGCATCTCTATTGGAAAACCCAATCCGAGATCTCGGCCTGAGGTGAGGGGGTTTTTTTGACAGTCGGGGGTTTTTTGGCATTTTGGATGTTATTAGAGTCCCCCGAGATTTGTGGAAGGTTAGGATCACTAGACGTAGTTCCTGGGCAGGATGATACCTTTATGCCAGGTACAGGAGGACCCTTCAGGTATTGTTTAATTGAGCTTTTACCTAGTAGGGTGCAGTTAGTCTGGCGTTGGTTGCGGCCAGCAGATTTTCATATTTACCCAGTGTAATATAAAAGGCTGAGTATATCAAGGTTATTTCAAAGCTTAGGGGTAAAGAGGCCCTCAGGTGAGTTAGCTTGGCAGTCAGTTGTCGCTTGCTGAGATTCAATTTGGAGAGAGTGTTCAATGCTGCCTCTCGGGGCGGTTAGTATTAGCTTTCTGAGTGGTTTGAACATAAAGAAGATATAAAAAAGGGCGCTTGAGGCCCAAAAATGGGGGGAAATTTCCTGGTTTCTGTCCGCCCCAAAATCTAAATTAGTCTCCTTAATATATTCTTTTCCTCAAAAAAGGAAGGCAAATATACAGGAAGGCAGAAATTTGAGATTTGTTTAGTAAAATGGGCTACAATTTTTAAGTCCCCAGTTATTTGGAGTGGCTATCTGCTCTGTGCCTCCGAATGGGCTGTATGGTGTTCATCCCTAATGTCCCGTGTTCTCTTTAACTGTAGGGGTATCCTAAAGGTGTTCCCCAGTACAGGTAGCCACAGTATAGTGATGCTGTCGCAGGGCCGTCTCCTATTGTGCAGATATATGCAGTGTTCTGTCAGCTCCCGTCTCTCTCCTACCTGCCGGTTTAAAACTCGCGCCGCTCCAGGTTGGCTTGCCACTCCTGCTTTGCACTCCGCTCGGGACTGCCGGTGAGTACGGATAGGCGCGGGTGCAGTGCCGCTGACTTTCCGGTGTCTGAAGCGGCTTGTCTCTGGTCCGGCGCGCGATGCCGCAGTCGATGTGCTCTTGCAGGAGCCTCTCAGCCCAGGGAGCTGCGCCGATTCTCTCGAGGTGATTAAAGCCTCCGGAGCCGTGCAAATTTCTCCAAATTGCTCCCAGGTGCAGCCACCATGCTCTTCTACCGCAGTGGTCAGTTTCAGCTCCAGGAGCCGGGATTAACGCTGTGTTAGACCTAAAAACCGTCTCAGGTACCAGGACGAGGAACAATTAGGCGGCCTTCTCTGAGCGGTGCAGGCACGCACCCCTCTTTTGTTGATCTGTTAGCTGTTGCTGTTATTGTTAGCGTAAGTGATTAAACCTTTGACTGGTCCCTTGCTTTGATATTCTTCTGGCTCCCCCTTGGTTGTCACTCTGGTTTTGTCCAAATCAGACTAGGACATCATATGAAGGATCAGGAAAAAGTTCATGTATGACTCTATTGGTGTAGGTCACTTTCTTGCAGTGTGAAGCATGCACCCAGGTGGGTCTTCCGTCAATTGTTCATTGAGGTTGGGGACATTCAGGGGAGTACTTGGTATGGCCAAATCTGGGCTCCAGAGATCTCTGACGTGTTTCGCACTCAACACAAAGTCACCAGGTTGTAGCTCTGATCAGAGTATGGATCTGCGATGAGAGGAGAAAACCTATTGCATGCATTAGTTTCAATTCAATACACAGATATATAACATAATATACAAGGCTATCGTTCCACTCATGCATAAATGCTGTGGTGTGAAACCTCCTAATCTGGGTGGGCCTGAGAATACTATCTCCTGAGGAGTAAGCCTAGTGGGGGCTACCTAGGGTATTTACTGACAGAAGGACGTGCAATGGGTGGATCTCGGGCCAGGGAATGGATGTTTATTTGCTTGCTTTCGAATTTTTGTACTGCAGGAGTGTCGTTCATTCTTCCACTTTCATGCTGAATCCGGGATGGATGGATGATTAGGAGTGGGCAGGCTGAGGTCAGGCTCCTACTAGTTTCAACTGTATCCTGGTTACTTCTGCTGTGAAAGCAGGTCCTTGGTCAGATTTAATAACCTCAGGGGAGCCAAATCTGCATATTCTACTCAGTCTACTTAGGTATGTTGGTAAATGGGTAGTCTTCAGCGCCATCCTGGAGATCATATCCACCACACATACTTTTGTAATTTCCACTCTTGGGTAATTCATGTGTTCAGTCGGGATCCGCTGGAGAGGATATAGTGTTTAGCCAAATACTTCCTTGGGTGGCATCAGTCCTCCTGGGTTATCAAGTATTGCATAATTTCACAACTTCTAGCATGGCTACTTTGGAGTGGAAGAAATGGAGATTTTCTGGGTGTAGGTATATCTTGCGTGTATAGAAGAAATCATTGGTTAGTTCATCTGGTGGTAGTATATTGAGCCCATTGACACAGCTGGATATAATGCCCTTGGTAAAACAAAAGTCTATGGTCTTTCTCAGGAATCTATTTGGGTGAATCTATGCTCCAGTTCTCCCCACTTTCTTTCTTCGGGCTTGTTCTGGTTGTTTGTGATTGTCTCAACAGGTAACCACTTGGATTCAATGAGCATCTTGTCCTTGGTTTTCTCTTCTTGTTCCTCTCTTTTCTTTCCTTCTTCTTTCTTCTCACTTTTTTTTCATTCCTTCTTTCTTCTATCTCATCTTTCTTTCTTTCATCTTTCTTATGCTCACCTTTTCTTTCTTCTTCTCACCTTCTCCTCTTTCTTTTCACATTCTCCTTCTTTCTTCGGACATTCTATTCTTTCTTTCTCACATGCTCGCTTTCTTCTCTGCTCCTGGTCAGCACATATACGGGCTAATCCTGCTTCCTCTCGAATCTCTGGGAAGAGAGTGTGGCCTTTGTGCAGCCAAGTTGCTCTGGTAGGTGCACTTTCTTACTTCCATTGTCTCTATTTTCCAAGGGGCTTTTAGGTCGTCAAAACGGCCACTTGAGCTGGCAATTGGAGAGCATGCATCAGAGTCTGATATGGCTTCTTGATCATTGATGGGCGTTTTCACTAGGCTGTCTCGGAAACCTCGCTGGGCCACTTCAGGCCTTAGTCATACGGCTGAGTCCGGTGTTATGGTCATGGTTTCTCTGCGGTCGAGCTTACAAGTTCCTGTTACAGCCTTCTTGGGCGTGCATTCTCGAAGGTAATGATGCAGCCTGGCTCGGTTTCTTGCAAGGTAACCACAGGCCAATCCTGTATGGAATTGTCCTTGATCGTCCAAATATCTGGATCCATCTGTGAAGACGACATAGTCTGGGTTCTCCAAAACTTGGTTGTAGAGGGACCAGTAGGAAGAAGGGTGGTTTCAGCCTCCGCTTGTTCAAGACTTCATGAAGAGGTTCATTCCGTTGCAGTCTGGTCTTCATCTGTGGTAGACGGATCTTCTTTTCTCTTCCCCCCGTGAGAGAGGAAGCAGAGAGGCTGGGTTGAGAGTAGTACATCTCTTCAAAGTGACCTTTTCAGGCATCAGTAATGGGCATTGATACGGAGATGGCGCTGTTTTCTGAGATGAGGCTTGCTGCGACTGTTTCTGGATCCCTTGTCATGATACATGCATGTGCCAAAAACATTGACCGATGGCCCTTAAATGATGTCTTCGTTTTTTCAAGAAGATCTTTTGCCGCAATGATAGCTCTGAGGCATGTAGGGACAGTCGCCGTGCAACAGGATCTAACTTGCAAGTATAGTATCCAAGAGTCTCATACTCTCTCATGTTTTGGGTTGTCAGGATTTCTGGAGCTTGGCATAGTCTTCATAATGGAGAAGTTGAAAAGGCTGTGAGTTGTCCGAGATTCCAGAGCAGTGCATTGTAGGATAGTTTTTTCTGGCTTTGAAAACAGACTCTTGTGCCTCCAAGTGGCGAGTTCATTGGTGTAAATAATGTCTTGAAGAATTGTGTAAAACTTGGCATAAGACTGGAGGGCTTCGGATATCCAATTGATGACAGTAAGTGACGAGGACCTTGATATCCTTGTTTATAAGTTGTTTTTAGATTGGTTCGGTGAAAAATGTGCATTACAGCTTGTTTCCCGATCATCGGGAAGGTGTTTTTTGTACCTTGTCTGATATTGCATTGTCCGAGGAATAAACTTCTTCTTGAACACCATTGGAGCTTGGATCAGTGAGACTTTGCAGTTGATTGATGCCTAAATGTTGAAGAAGACTCAAGAGCTTGATTGGACAATAGTTTGAAATCGGGCGCACACACAGTGAATATTATAATGTCTGCAAGGCTTGCGTCAACTGGATGGGTGAGTTCTAGTGCTCTTTGAAGATCCCTGAGTCTGTGTGGGCTGAGTACCACTGATAAGTGAAAGCAGATGGGTATTGACAGTCCATGTGAGTGGGACATGAAGAGGATATTGCAGAAACCTAGATGTGGAAGTAGGCAGTGGCGATAGGTACTTGGTCTGAGAGAAAGAAACATGAGCTTTGGGGACCACAGGTTCTCTATTAATTCATGACAGCAATGAACTGCTCCTGAGTCCTGAACCCAAATGGTATTTTGGAGGCGCACCAGCGATACTTTTTCTTGTGAAAGGGACCGAGGGTGTTTTTGCTAGGAGAAATGAGTTGGATGAGCACTCATTATCCAGGATATGTTCTGATTTGTAACTCAGAATTGTTCTTGATCATGCTTAAAGGGTTATTGAGGCAAGCGAAGGCGGGGGTAGACCCTCTTTCAAGAAGACATGTACAGGTGCAGTCTGGAAGGTTGCCGACATTCATCCGGACCTTCAGACAAACTTCAGGAGGTACTTGTGTCAAAAGTTCAGGAGGAATTTGCTTGATGTGGTTAAAGGATGTGTAACGAGGTAGGAAACAGCTTGTAGAGAGCTTCATGTGAAATTGAGTATTGTAGTCCAAATTCATTCCAGAACAGAAATCTTTATGATATGTAGCATCATCGTTTGTAGGAAGATCTGCTTCAAGCAGATTTATTTGGTTAAGTAAATGAGATAAGTGGTTAGGGACAGGAGTCAAGATGTCCAATTGGCTCAGGATATAGGTTAATCAAGTTGTGGTTGTTGGGTCGTCAATCCACTTCAATGGCTTGAAATGTAGTCAGGGAGAAAGTATGACGTCTGGTGGAATGTCATAAGTTTTTCTGCAAACGATATTGCTGCACCTGTTTCTACCAGGTAAGGGAGTTGACTGGCCATTAATTTGAAGATTGACGGTCAACAAGGGTACAGAATGACAGTGATGTTCTCTGAAGCTTGAGTAAAACGGGTAGACACTAGGTTTGCCGGAATCTATGGATGAGGACGATAGGATGAGTCTTGAGGTTGATAAGACGGATAAGATTCATCTTGAGGATATGCTGTTTGCAATGACATGATAAGGTTCGGTAACTTGCGGTCCAATGAATGTATAATTATTGTTGGACTGAGGTCTGCGTTGTGTTTGTTGTTTGCATTTGACGGTTGAGATTCAAAAAACTTGAACTGAGGATGAATTTGATCCTATACTTGAGGGTTATTGCGTAGTTGCGCGGTTCATTGATAGAAGAATTTACTTTTGTCGTCACGAGCTTAGCGCGGCACTGCCTCATATGTCCGGATCGGTTGAAGTAAAAAAACAAGTTTCTGAGTTCGGCCTTTTCTTCCGCCAGGGAACCGGTGTGCGCTCTGGATAGGTTGCGACCCTTTATCTTCTATAGGAGTCTGTAGTTAGATACCCCTTGGGATAGCGTGCAATTGGTTGATTGTAGAGTATGGTGTCGGCTGAGAGCTTAGAGCCCTGTGGGAGCTCTTGAGTAGGTGGTCACTTTAGAAACCTCTTCTTTATATTCGTTGGGATGAATCAGTCTGGGCCTTAGCATCTGGATAGAGTTTGATCTTCCAGAAAAACTCTGATATTCTGCTTGAATAGTTTTAAGTCCAAGTCAGGTATTAAGTAATCCCTATAACAAACGCCGTTGAAAGGAGGTTTTGTGAGCTTTAGTGTTCATGTCAAATCCATGGTCCTGGAAATAAGGCAGACATCCGGTGATAAAAAATTACATCCACGGATTCAGTTGGGACTCTGAGTAGAATGAAGATATTCACTGAAGGATTCAGCACAAGTGTTCCTTGGCCAGATGAAGGACGTCGCTCAGAAACTCTTCCCTGCATGAGTAAGTACTTATGTCCACAAAAGTTTCTTCCCCCTGTTTGTAGTGTGATTTGATGATAGGCCAAAAATAATCCCAAAGCCGTCGATGCTGGCAACATGTATAGGATCTTTCCAAGAGGCAGAAATATGTCTTCTGGTATTCTGGCTGATGCCTCGGTAAAATGCATAGGGGTTTTTTCAGGGTCTGGCATTTGGGGTCAGTAGATTATTGACTTGTATCGGATGTAAAAATGCATGTAGAATGGATTGATCCCGTGGGGTATTGTGGCTGGTGCGATGGATGAGAAGGTAGAACTGGAGTGAGTAAAAGGAATCAGAGGCTGTGGAGGTGATGGTGGTGGTGACTGCTGCCTATAAGGGATGGGTAAGTCCATGAATGAGTCTGGTTCTGGTCGTTGGAGGGAAAATGTGGGTGTAGTTTGCAACGGAATTAGGCTTTTCTCCCTGAGCAAGGGTGAAGTTGTCCTGGGAGGAGTGGAGAGAGTGGTTTGAGTAAGGGAGAGCCATGTAGTCTCAGGCATTTTGGCCAATAGCGTCTGTTGGTATACTATCCGTTTTTTCACGTACTGGAGGAAATTGGCTTGTGCTCAAGTAATGACAGTGTGTATGGCTCTGTACACATGCCATTGGTGGGAAAGCAAGATGCCAGGGGAAGAAATGAGCGGTTATGGACAGGAATTGGAACTTGTCGCTTGGGCCAGTTGAAGTACGTTATGTATAGTTTGTTTCATGCAGCGAACACAATTGTTATGGGATACGTTATTATATATGGGTTCATCGGCATGCACATAAGTGTAATCTCAGTTTATATCTCTCCTAGAGGCAGCAGTCTGTGTGTTGTGGGCAATGGGAAAAAATTTTCTGGAGCCCTTTTTAATTTGGGTTGAAAAGATGTGGGTGCTGGCCCCTGTAGCAAATTTAAAAACCTTGCCCTCCCCCCCGTCTTCCTCCCCCATTAGCATTAAAAGTCAGATTAGCGGCTAGGGGAGGGGGGGGTGCCCTAAAAAGTGGAGAAAAGGGTATAGTGGTTGTGGGGGCGGGTTTTGGTGATGTTGCAGGTGTGTGGCAAGAACATTATCCAAATCCACAGTTGCATTCAATTTTTTACTTTTGTTAAATAAAAAGTGAAGTGCTGGAGGGGGAGTTTGGAGTCGGAATGTTTGGGGGTTTCAAGGTTGGGCCCCGGGTTTAACTTTCAACCCCCGGGAAATTTTTGGATTGATTGGACTTTCAAAAGGGTGGCCACAGGAAATGAAAAGGGCGGGGTTTTGGGTTTTTCCTTTTCGTATTCAGAGAATTTTTTGGACTTCATTTAAAAAAGGTACAGAAAAAAAAAAGGGGGGTTTTTGGAACGGGGATGGAGGGAAGAATTTCTTGGGGGGGGCGGAGTTTTGGGGAATACAAAGGGGTGTTCGTGTTGGGACGTTCCCTCAAAATTTCGCAAATTTCAGTGTTAATTTGGGAAAATTTTATTTCCCTCTGTCCAACCCCAAAAAATTTAAAATTGCCATCTTGGGAAAGGCGGAAATCGTTATGATTCCTCAAATTTTTTCTTATTTTTACATTCAGTTTCAATTTTATCTTTGTTTGCCCAAGGCTTTGTTAGTTTTTAGTTTCTTGTTAAAAGCTAGCTTTTCCCTTTATGATTTATTCATTACACCCGAGCGGGAATTATGCTTTTTTCTTTTCAAAAAAATCTTTTTTTTTTTTACTATCTTTCCCCTTCAAAACAAAAATACTGGACTGCACCTTTTGACTGAGCGCTATAATTTTTCCCTTATTTCCCCGCCAAGGGGAGGAAAAAAGTGCTTTAAACTAAGAAAACCCCCCTTTAAAAGATGCTTTGAATTTGAAGCCAAAAGGGTTTAAATCCTGCCCGGAAATTTCCCGTGTGAAAAAATAGCAAGTGATGTAGGGGTTGGGGCTTATTTTAAAATTTAAAATTTGGGGGAAATGGAAAATTTTTTCCCCCCCCCTAAAACCCAAAAAAAGAACCAAAATTTAAAAACACTGTATGTTGAGATTGGGCCCGATCATATCTAAAACCCCTAATCAATGTTTCTTGCTTTTTTCAGCAGGTAATCTAAAATATTCTCAAAAAAAAAAAAAAAATGCGCATCCAACTCTGTCCAATAACAAGGTGTAAGGGATTAGGTAGCCCGGGGTGGCTCGTCTTCTGGGTAGTCGGGCAAGCTGAGCGGGCACAGAGTCCAAACGACAACAGAAGTTCTTTTAAAATGCCGCAGGACAGTTTTATTGTAAGCATGTGGTTTTTTTTTTTTAAAAAAAATAACAATAACAATACAAAACAAAATACTATGGCTTGTCCGGCTCTAACTAAAAATAAGGAGTTCCTCCCTAAAGCACCAGTATTGCCGGCCTATTGCCAGTCACGCTAACAAAACAACAGTAATGCTGTACCATCAAGGAAGACTGCTCCCACAGGCTCTTGGCAGGTAACATCGTTCCCAGGCTGAGAGAGTGAGTGTATGCTGAGCCTGACTTTATTTCGTGGCAGACACACCTGGATATAATCAGAACTGACCTAAGACCCGGTCTGCCGAGGTGGAGTGGGGGCCCACCCTCGACTCTCCCCATCCAAGCTAACCTGCCCTTGCAAAAACGGGTTTTACTTAAACCTAAACAAGAGATCCTATCAGATCCTGGACATTTCTGGTTGCTCTTTACTGTGTACCATAAGGTCATCTTGGCAGACATACCTTACCTCTAATTAACCAGTCCAGACACTCTGTCACCAAAACATCATCCCCCCTGTTCTCGGAACACGGGGCTGGAACACATCTGGGACATCAGACAATAGATGCGTGTCAGGGCATCGGCTATTCTTTAATGTGGGCCCATGGCCGGTGTTTAACTGTAAAATTTGTACTACTGCAAGGCTTTTGCGAACCATCTCGTGACACCTCCTATTATTTTCCCTTGTGCTCACAACTTCATTTGAGTGGACGCCTTGATCGTAACCAATCCAATGTCGGCCAAGCAGGTAATAAACGTAGTGCTTCTAGGGCCCATTTAATGGCTAGGCACATTCTTTTTCCACAATGGCATACATTTGTTTCAGTTGGACAATTTAAGTTTTTCTACTTAACATAGAGTACTGGGTGTTCATCACCGTTCACTTACCTGGGACAATACTCCCCTAGGTCCCCACATCCGTCGCATCGGTCTGAAGGACACGGACTCCAATTTTTAAAATCGGGGGGTTATCACAGCCAACGGATGAGCACATAGTAGTTCTTTAAAGGGTCTGAAATGGCATTTTTTAAGCCTGAGGGTTCATTTAACCATGACCGAACCTTTACCTTTTGTCAGGTCCGTCAACGGGGCTGCAAGAGAGGCAAAATCTAGGAATGAAACTCCTTTAGTAGCCCGTATGCCTTGGATGGCAGCACTTGTTTTTTGGGTAAACCGGCTGAGGCCCTCTATGTATGGCTTCGAATTTTGCCTTATTTGGGGTTGTACCAATCCCTCGGCCTATATTGTACCCCTGGTACTTGGCCTCCTCTAGACCAAAGGGCACTCTTTTTGGGATTGGCTGTGAAGCCTCGCCTCACACAGGCGATTGATAACCGCCTGCATCTCGCGGGACGGAGGGGATTCCCAATCTGGACTTTGGATGATATTTCATCAAGTTATGTGGACGGCTTTCTGACTGTGGGTCTCAAAAACACCTATCTATACTATATGGGAAAGTGGCCGGTGCCCCTTGTAGCCCCAAAGGCATATACAAATAATGGAATAATCCATCAGGTGTGGCAAAGGCCGTTTTTTCTTTGGCCTCGTATGTTAGGGAATTTGCCAGTACCCCTTTTGTTTAAATCAAGAGGGTTATATACAGTTGCATTGCCCAGCCTTCATTAAGTTCAATTCAACCCGTGGCATCAGGATAAGCAGTCGAACTTGGAAATGGCATTTAGTTTTGCGGCTGTAGCTCATTACATAAATCCTCCAGCTTGCAGTCTGGCTTGGGGATTAGTACTATGGGGCTGGACCAAATGGCTATGTGATATCCTCTATCTCCCCAAGCTTTCACAGGCATTATTTTTCTCACCTCTTCTCGTGATAACCCCCCTACTGGCCTCGGGTATGCAGGTATGGTTACTCAGCTTAACCCTTTCTCCCGGTTAAGTAATGTTCTCATCGCTTAAGGAGGACCGTGCGACCGGGGTTGTTGGGAGAAAAAACCCCTCGGGTTTTAAAGGAGGAACCCTCGTTCCTCGTCCTTTTGTATATCAGAAGGGTGTCCGCTAACTTTTACTCGGGCAACAAGGGCTCCTCTGAGCCCAGCTGCTCGGGTGCAGTGAGATGTCTGCAGCAAGTGACAGTCGATCTTTCCACAGGTTTTTCGATGTGACATGGTACATCTTGCTCGGGTTCCCTCATTCTGGCTGCTCGGTTCTTGTAGTTTACCATATTTATTTTCTCACTATCAATCAAAAGGGCACCTTGCCCTATAAGGCTAAGAACTTGCTCTCGAAAGTCGGCGATAGTAACAGAAACAACCCGAGTATCCAGGCGAAAACGTACGTATTTTATAGCACTACGGTTTTATACCCTTCGTCTGGGCCCTCCTGAGACTGAGCATATTGTTCCAGTACAATAGGCATTACTGTAGCTAATCCGATACCTGCTTTTGGGGACTCGTGCTCATTTGACAACTCCTATTGGGGGTAGCTTCCTATTTACCAGGCTTCTTTCGCTACATCGTGGAAGGCCGCTAGGATGACGACAGTTACAATAACTCATATGGGGAGTACCACAAGTGGTGGTTTGAGGGCCATCTCGGGTTGGGCAAACACTTAAGGTAGGGATGCTGGAGAGTCCCAGTTTTTACCATCTTTGTCCACCACTTTCTTTAGCATGGACTTGAGCGGTTTTCATTAATACATCTCTACCAATCCATCAAGTTCTGGGGATGGTAGACAGAGGTAGCAGTTGTTCACCTGGGTACAAACTTAACAACATTTTTTTCAATTACTCCGGGACATAAAGGGGGTACCTCCTGATCCGTAAGTAATCTCCTTCGGGAAACACACCACGACTAAATCACCTGCACCAGCTCCTTAGCAATAGCCTAGGATGATGTGTTACGCCTAATGGTATGGCTTCCGGGATACCCGGGTGGACATAGTTCCAGGGATCACCGCGAAAATGCTGCGTGGCATCGAGCAGTATTTGACAATAGGACCCACCAAATCCATGGCTATTCTTCTCGATCGGAACCTCAATAATTGGGTGGGGAAACCAGCAGGGACATACGGTAGTGTGGTCTAGGGCGCCGAAAAGCTTGGCATCGGGGCAGGACTCACAATACTCCTTCACCTCCTTATGAACCTCCGGCCAAATAAGAACCGTTGTCAAGAATTCTGTCACAGTAGTTTTTTCTACTTCCCCAAATGCCCTCCGATTAGGTGACCATGGGCCAGATCTAGTTAATGTCCTTCTTAGTTCTTTACGGGGACCAGCAGTTGCTCCAATAGATTTCTCCTTTCTTTTTACCCTCTTGATAACTAAAAGGTCCCAGTATTATAGCCCATGTACGGGGGTGAAAGTCTGGTGTCTCAGGCCTCAACTGGGTTATTCGTCCATCATTTTAAGTTTTTATCGCGGCCCTGGAATCGGGTGGGATCTCTTTATTGTTCCGGGCCACTAAATGTATCTTAGCACCTCAAAACTCTGGAATGCTGGTCACTAGAGGGGTCTGGACTGCTCTGACCAATTCTGCGGACGCCTCCCCATGGGATCTCACTTCTCCTTCCCAGCATGCACCGAATAGGGAAATAGTTTCCTCCTCACCTGGGGCTTTCCCAAAACAGGCGGGGTATTAGAGACCTTTCGCCCCACAACTCCCAGAAATGTGGAAAAAGGTCCCCGCCCCATGATGGACATCATGAATTAACATGGGTACTCCCCTACCAACCATTTTACGGCCCAAACGGTGTACGGAGGTCCGTATCGCATGCGGTAATGGAGAGTGTCCTCCCATGGATGCAGGTGACCCCTATAGTTTTTCTAGACGGGTTTCCGGATTCACCTAACTCGGCGTTTACTAAGGTCACCTGACTACCTGGGAGTCTAATACGCCTTTTCCACGTTACAAATCCTATAGTAAAGGAAACACAATGTGTGGTCTCACACTTCAGTTTCTGGAAATGCTACCACGTCGCTTAGCATACAGTGAATACACGGAGGTTTATAGATGTGAACATCACATTTGCATAGCATCATAATATAGGGGCAATTGGAACCATATGACCTGGCATATGGCAGCGAAAACATTTGATTAAGTCTTTACTGAGTCTCTTATAGTGCCCGATCTTCCCTGGCCAGATTGCCGGGTCTAGAGTCACTGGGACGACAGTCTTTCTTCAGTGTTAAGCACGTCCAAAACGCGATCTGCCAGCCCCCTCTTCCCTTAGAACAGTCTTACCGGATGTCCTGGTGATCTCCGCTGTGGGGCTAGGGGGCGCTGCGGCAGACTCATCAGCTCTCTGCGGCTGTGTAACCTCTCCACCATCTTCACAACACATCTGGTCAGCGTTCTTGGGGTCTCCTGGCTCACCCATTTGCGCTGGGTGAATGGGGAGGGATCATCACGTATTGGTCCATCACCACCCGTTCCACCATCTGGGGGCCTGTCTGGATATCTGGCATGCAAACACTTCTTGGTCTGGTGTAAGAGGTCATGCATTTGCGAGCGTGGGAGGTTTGTCCATGCTGTAGACCCAGTTATGTAACAAGTTGGGCGCGAACAGAAACCGTGACTCCAAGTAGGGTTAGGATTCCCTTTGTTCAGCAGGTCATAGTTCATGGCACACGTGTTTTCCTAGGTCGTAATAAGATTTTGGGGTTCTAACTGAATAGGAAGGGTGACAACAGTCCTGACCACTGTCCCTTCGGCAACATTCTCATCGCCAGTCTTTCAAAGGTGGTCAGGTAGGCTTCCACATCATAGCTGCTGTCATCTTTTGCAGAAACCCATGACTGCTCTCATGGAAGCTTGAGTAGCAGACCACCCCTGCACCAACGGAGGCCCGTCCTGCGAAATTGGCGACTTGTGCACATCAACTTCTGGGTTTCGCGGTCTTTTAGCTGCTCCTCCTGTGTAACCTCGAGTTGAGCTGTCACAGCCTGCGGCCTGTTTCCTCCAGCGCTCTTTTGCTGCTCTCTGTAGCCTCCTTGATGCACGCGGAGTAGCTTCTGTTGCGATGCCACAGCTTGCAACATCGCCTTGATTACATCCTCCATTTTCAAGAGTAACAAAAATAGGCTCCGGCCCTTTAAATTTTCGGATTCGTTTTGTGTGCCAAAATTGATGCCCGCATTCCTACACACTTGTAAGGGGTTTAGGTAGCGGGGGGTCGTTTCCTGGGTTAGACGGGAAGGTGAGCGGGGCACAGAAGTCCAAACGACACAGATGTTTCTTTTAAACTGCCGCAGACAGTTTTATTGTAAGAAGTGGTACAGAAAAACAAAACAAACAAAACAAATCCTATGCCTGTCGGCTCTAACTAAACATAAGGAGTTCCTCCCTAACGCAGTGCGGCCTATTGCCCGTCACTAACAAAACAACAGTACTACTGTCCACAAGGAAGACTGCCTCCACACGGCTCTTGGGAGGTAACCTGTTCCCAGGCTGAGAGAGAGAGTGTCTGCAAGCTCCTGCCTTATATGAGGCAGACACACCTGGATCTAATCAGAGCCCAAAGACCCGGACTGCCCAGGTGGAGTGGGGCCCACCCTCGCTATCCCCACTCCAGCAAACCAGCCCTTGCCAAACGGGGTTTACTAAACCGTAAACATGAGATCTATCAGATCTCGACATTTCTGGTTGCGCTTTACCTGGACATAAGGTATCTTGGGCAGACATACCTTCCCTCTATTACCAGTCCAGACACTCTGTCACACAGGCTATCAGAAACCTGTCTATATAACAGGCTATATGTCTACTCTTTAACCATTTCTCTCCAGATCGTCTGTCTATAACTATAGCAGGCTTTGGCAATTGGCCAGTTCTCTTCAGGAATGCAGATCATCTGTCTTTAACTATATCTGTATATAACTGTATCTGTATATAACTCTATAACTTATGACAGGCTACGGTTTCCTTCGACCGGGTCACTTATCTATGATATCTCATTTTTTTTTTTTCCATCAGGAGCCCAGCTCCTGACCTACACTAAAATATGATACTGAAAGGAAAATACACTATCCAGTCACATATACTTTACAGAGCAACAAGCAGAGGCATTAATTGGTAGCGAGTAAAGGTATACGCATATGATATGCACACCTGTACCAGAGCACATGCTAGAGGCACACCTGAACGCTTACCCCGGTCTCCTAAGGGAGGTGACAATCACCAAAAGACTTTAAATAGAATGTCCGAAAAACAGATAAGTCACAGACTAAAAGTCTGCTAACTTACCTATTTCTGTGGGGTTGATCAGGCCCCAAGTGATTCGGGCACTCCAGGACTGTTCAGTCGATGGTAAGGTATCAGCCCCCCTCCGGATAGTCCTCGGACGTTTGAGAGCACGGCACCACTGTCAAGATGATTAAATAAGGTGTGGAATTAACCCTTTGTTCCACTTTTTTATCCAATTAAATGCCTTCTCGAATTATATTATTATTATTGCTGCTGGTAGCAGAGTCGGAGAAACACGCCCGACACCTTCCGTTTCGGACATGTAATCTGAAGTTTAATCACAGTAAATTACATTCCAATAGAACTTTTCAATCACATGACTATTCTATCACCACATGTTTGGGTTTTAATTGGCGGTCGCAAGAGACAAGTTATAATTTTTGCATGTACATATGAAGCATTAGCTGATTATGATACATTCCAAAGCTCTCCTCTGTTTTTATCGGGGGGGAGGGGAAGCCCTTTGACTTTCTTGCTTCTAACAGGAAAAGCATCTGTTCAGGAAAGCTGTGTGAGAGATATCTGATACTTCGTAAAGGATGTATAGCAGTAAAAGCAGTTTAACAAACTATCTGATGAGCTTAATAAGAATATAATGATGAAACAGGCTTCTGATGTTTTTTTCTTAAATTTCCAACTTGACAAACTCACCCTAAGTGTGTAGTGTGTCTGTGTTTAATATAAGTATATATCACACACACGATTTCTGGGGTACCTTGTCTAATGTAGTTAGTATCTGGGGTAAAGTGTGTAATGTAATAATCTCTGGGTTATGTTGTAATATAATCTCTGTTGTACAGTGTGCAATGTAATCTCTGGGGCACAGTGTGTAATGTAATCTCTGTTGTACAGTGTGCAATGTAATCTCTGGGATAGGGTGTGTAATGTAATCGCTGGGGTATGGTGTAATATAATCTGGGGTACAGTGTGTAATGTAATCTCTGGGATACAGCATGTAATGTAATCTCTGGGGTACGGCGTGTAATGTAGTCTCTGGGGCATGGTGTAATATAATCTCTGTTGTACAGTGTGTAATGGAATCTCTTGGGTACGGTGAATAAGGCAGTAATATCTGGGGTATGGTGTGTAAACTAATCTCTGGGGTACAGTGAGTAATGTTATCTCTGTTGTACAGTGTGTAATGTAATCTCTGGAGTACGGGGTGTAATGTAATCTCTGGGGTACAGTGAGTAATGTAATATCTGGGATACGGTGTGTAATGTAATAATCTATGGGATACAGTGAGCAATGTTATCTCTGTTGTACAGTGTGTAATGTAATCTCTGGGATACGGGGTGTAATGTAATCTCTGGAGTACGGGTGTAATGTAATCTCTGGGTTACAGTGAGTAATGTAATATCTGGGATATGGTGTGTAATATAACAATCTCTGGGTACAGTGAGTAATGTAATCTCTGGGATATGGGGTGTAATGTAATCTCTGGAGTATGGGTGTAATGTAATCTCTGGGGTACAGTGAGTAATGTAATAAGTGGGATATGGTGTGTAATGTAATAGTCTCTGGGATACAGTGAGTAATGTAGTCTCTGGGGGACGGTGTGTAATGTAATCTCTGGGGTACAGTGTGTAATATAATCTCTGGGGTACAGTGTAATTTAGTCTCTGGGGCATGGCGTAATATAATCTCTTTTGTACAGTGTGTAATGTAATCTCTGGGGTACAGTGAATAATGCAGTAATATCTGTGGTATGGTGTGTAAACTAATCTCTGGGGTACAGTGAGTAATGTTATCTCTGATGTACAGTGTGTAATGTAATTTCTGGAGTACGGGGTGTAATGTAATCTCTGGGGTACAGTGAGTAATGTAATATCTGGGATACGGTGTGTAATGTAGTAATCTCTGGAATACGTTGAGTACTGTTATCTCTGTTGTACAGTGTGGAATGGAATCTCTGGGATACGAGGTGTAATGTAATCTCTGGAGTACAGGTGTAATGTAATCTCTGGGTTACAGTGAGTAATATAATATCTGGGATATGGTGTGTAATGTAATAATCTCTGGGTACAGTGAGTAATGTAATCTCTGGGATACAGGGTGTAATGTAATCTCTGGAGTATGGGTGTAATGTAATCTCTGGGGTACGGTGTGTAATGTAATATCTGGGATATGGTGTGTAATGTAATAGTCTCTGGGATACAGTGAGTAATGTAGTCTCTGGGGGACGATGTGTAATGTAATCTCTGGGGTACAGTGTGTAATATAATCTCTGGGGTACAGTGTAATTTAGTCTCTGGGGCATGGCGTAATATAATCTCTTTTGTACAGGGTGTAATGTAATCTCTGGGGTACAGTGAATAATGCAGTAATATCTGGGGTATGGTGTGTAAACTACTCTCTGGGGTACAGTGAGTAATGTTATCTCTGATGTACAGTGTGTAATGTAATTTCTGGGGTACGGGGTATAATGTAATCTCTGGGAAACAGTACGTAATGTAGTCTCTGGGGTACTGTGTGTAATGAACTCTCAGGGGTATGGTGTAATGTAATTCTGGAGTACAGTGAGTAATGTAATACATTTCTAGGATACAGTGTGTAATATAATACATTTTTGGGGTACAGTGAATTATATTATTTCTTGAGTACAATGTGCAATTCATTTGTAAGTTGCAGTTAGTAATGTAATTTCTATGTCTACCATGTGTAATATAATTAATTTCTGGGGTGCGTTGAGTGATGTCATTTCTGGTGTATAAAATGCAAAAAAATAAATTTTGGGGTACAGTATGTGACATAAGTGATTCCTAGGGGTACATGGAGATTGTGTTCTTTTATTTTCCTCATTCTGTTGTGTGTATAACAAATTTAATGGAGTAGTGATGGGGGGATGGAAGGGGTTAAGCAAATTTTTTTATTTTGAAAGTGTTCCTCCTTTGTCCAAGTGGAATATCAAGCTGCAAAGAAGAAAAGCGCAGTCGAGTCCTTTATGACAAAAACAGAGGTGAAGGTAAATGCAGCGCACTCACCTATTTCTGCTGTACTAAACACGGTACAGCACATATAAGCGTATGGTAGTTTGAAGTTCCCGGCTAAAGGAAAGAGCAGCTCCGAGTCCTGATTCCCGCTGTCTTTGTCCACGTGGGACGCCGAAGAATACGATCAGAAGATGTCCAGGCAGTGGGTAGGGCCAATTAAGGTCAAAACCACTGACCAAGGAAAGGGAATAACTAAGTGGACTAGAGCGCTAATAGTACAACTAAGCAAGTACGCTTACATAGAAAATAATTAGGGATTTATTTAACGTGCATAAATGGACAGCAAAATGACGCGTTTTGCGGGTGCAACCCGCTTCCTCAGATCTGTCAAACAGTTGAGATAGACTGGTTTAAATACCCTCATTCTCAAAATGAGGCTACACACGTAAACATACACTGGTTCATTGATAAAATAGCTGCAATGGGTATGCATAGATCCAATAGTAAATAGCAAAAATAGCAGATAACAACAATGTATGGCAATATATAAACACAATCTAATCACTGTACAGACTAGATACAAAATATGCACAATTTAAAACTCCAATTATTTACATATAATGTTCTAATCTAAAATTTATAAATTTTTAATAAAAAACTAATTTTAATAAAAATACAACCATAATTTAAAAAAGTGAAAAAAATATATATGAAAAAAAAATTTCTAAAATAAAAAATGTACCATAAATTATCACCTAAAAAGTGAGAACAATCATATAAAATACCGAGTCTAATAGAAGAGAACATCCTGTACCTCATTAAGACCGTGGGGTCTCAGGCTATTCAACTTATACATCCAGTATACTTCTCTTTTGCTCAATAAATGAGCACGATCCACTGCATTCTCGCTAATTCTTTCTATGGGCTGGATGGTAAAATTAGGCTCCCGAATGCCATGTACCTCAAAAAGATGTCGGGGTACACTATATATGAGTCTATTATGTCTAATATCGCATCGATGATTCACTAGCCGTCGGTACAATTTAGTGGAGGTTTTCCCGACGTACTGAATTCCGCAGGTACAGGTTATAACGTAAATTACATAATCGCTAGTGCAACTGAGTTTTTCTTTTAGTTTAAAAACCTCACCAGTTGCTGTAGAGCTAAAAGTAGTGCTAGTGACAATCTAGCATGTAACAGAATACAAATTGCCAGCTCACCACACCAAACTCAGGGTTGCACGGCTGCTCGCTGGAAGCTTCAAGCCATAAGGTAAGGAAGAAAAAGATTGCCAGCAACTCCTAGATCCATGAAAGCTGAAGATCCTTTATTCCGAATATTTAAAACATGGTGACTGTCACCATATTTTAAATATTCGGAATAAAGGATCTTCAGCTTTCATGGATCTAGGAGTTGCTGGCAATCTTTTTCTTTCTTACCTAGTGACAATCTGCTTACAGCATTTGCAGATTGGGTTATTACAAGGGGCAGATCCCCCACTGACTGTTTGATTATTTTTCATTATAGAGGTATCAGGTATTAAATTAGCATGTTGTTTTAGTTTGGAGGGAGCAAGAATATTTTTAAGGTCCTGGACTTTCTATAAACAAAATGTTGTCGTGGAGGAATTATATCTTTTAATCCAGGGTCTCTAGTTAAAATGTTCCAATGTTTCCGTATAATCCCCTGTAATTCACCAAACTGACTATTATGCGTAGTAAAAAAAACTGAGGTTAAAATCTTTCTTTTTTTTAGAAAAATTTTTAGGTAAAAAATAGTGACCGAGGAAAGGAGTCCCTTTTTTCAAGCTCCCTCTAAAAGTGTCTTTGGATATTGCCTCTCTCGTTTTTTCACTAGTGAAATTTTTCACTACATACTTTTAGCTCTACCAACTGGGGAGGTTTTTAAACTAAAAGAAAAACTCGTTCATTACGATTATTAATTTACGTTAAAAACTGTGTTGATCATTTTTTTCGACAAATTGAAATCGGCAAGGTTTTTAAAGGGTGACAAATTTTCCAATAATGCGAAAATTTAAGGTTAAAATCTAGCATCTCTTTTAAAGAGGGCCCCTTTTTCGGCGTTCCTGTAATTTTGGCGGCCAGCAAATCAGATTAAAAATAGGCAGGGTGAGATGTGTGTGCACGTCAGGGACTGGTTGTAGGGTTGCGATTGGTGGAAAAAACAATGACCTCGTTTTACATAAAAAAGCTTTCCTTTTCAGCCTCAGTGTCCTCAGCGTTCATAGGGTAGGACCTGCGCTCTCCCTGTCCAAAAGCTCAGCGAAATTATCTATTTCTGCACAGAGAAAACCTTCTATTAGCTTGGGTCCTCCATTTAGTTAGATTAAGATTTGAAGATTTTTTGTAGTTAGCAAGAAATTTTAAAACAAACCCACCGCTGTAAATTCACGGGGGGGGGGGGGGAAGGGGGGGCCCCCCGGGGAACACGACAAGCTCTACTATAAAGAAAACTGGATAAATTCATCAAGACTTAGTGTAACATTGATGGGAAAATCTTTTTTATTAACATTTGCATTGAAATTTTTCCTGGGTATTGGCGCCTGAACTTATATTGGGTACCATCATTCTGTAATGCAGGTTTTTTGTTACTGCAAAAAATCCATTTTATTATCATAACTTTCAGATGGGGTTCATTTTTAATTTTACCCATTTCACCTGTGATTTTGAATATCCCCTTTTCAGTAAATTACAATCCAGAAATCTTGTAGTCACACAGGTTGTTTGTTGCCAAAAAAAACCCTGTTCCTACGAAAAACATAACAGTAGTGTTTTTGTACTTTTTTCACACCCAGCATTGTTCATTGCGCAGCATCCACGTAAATCTTAAAACAGCAATTCTATATTCACCCCAGGTGAATTGAAAAATAAAAAAAAAAAAAAGTTTTTTAAACCAAAACATAAAAGTTTTGTGTTTTTTTATTTTTTCACACCCCGGTTTTTCATTGACGCAGCATCCATGTAAATCTTAAAAAAAGCAATTCTATATTTACCACAGGGAATTGAAAGGTTG
>JAODAL010060543.1:0-20837 GCA_025379985.1 Phyllomedusa bahiana | reverse complement strand
GCACGGACAGAGAACAAAGTACAGAGAAAATTTTCCCCCGCACGTTGAGAAAAAATAAGAAAAAGAATCCCAAAAAAAAGGCCCTGGTAAAACAAGCGTTAACCACCAGTTTTTTCCAAGTAAGCTCAAGGTCAACACTCATACGGGGGGGCAAGCGCTCCCCCAGGACAGGGACAGTATATGTCCATGAAACTAAAATGGTGGTTGAAAGACCCCTTTTCCGGCATTTTTTTAAATTGGGGTCATGCAGATTTGGGGCTCATGCTGTGGCCCAGGACATGTATAGCAATGCCTTCAACAAAATGGGGGGTGAAAGACCCCTTTTTTTCCGCATTTTTAAATCGGGGCGTCATGCGGGTTTTTGGGGCTCTGGGGCCCAGGACGGTATAGTCAATGTCCAGAAACTAAAAGGGTGGGTAAAAAGACCCTTTTTTTTCCGTCACTTTTGAATTGGGGGTCAGCCCGGTTTTATGTCATTTGGGTACAGGACGTATGTAAATGTCAGTGAAACAAAAGGGGTGGTTGAAAGACTCCTTTTTCGTCATTTTTTAATCTGTGGGTCATGCATTTTGGGGCTCATGCTTGGCCCCAGGACAGGTTTAGTCAATGTAAAAAGATGTCCAGTAAAGTAAGATGAGGGTTAAAATCAAACTGCCTTCTGGAATTTTTTAATTTGGGGGTGATGCGGTTAAGGGTCATGCGTGGTACAAGACAGGGTAGTGAATTTTTGGGGTTTTTTTTTTCTGTGGCTTTTAAACCAAAGGGTTTTTCTAAGATTAGCCGATCCTTTTGGACTGTTGGGTTAATTTCCCGCTTCTCCACCCTTGTTTGGGTGAAAAAAATAAAGGGTTTGTTGCCCCCATAGATTTTAATGGCCCCACGTTCAAAATGACTGTCACTACACTATTTTGTCTATGGTGACTACGACCATCGCCCCGATGTCGATGGCCAACGAAATCGCTCAACACTACTTAGGGGTTGCGGACGAATTAACAATCCCCGGGAAAAAAAATACCTTTAAAAACTGATGGAGGGTGAATGTTGTTTTTATCACATTAAAAAAAAAGAAAAATGAAATAATGTAAAATATAAAAAAAACTTCCCTAAAAAATTCTGTAAACAATGTCAGTTACCCAAAAAAATACTAATGAAGTCACTGTACAAAAAACTAGGCCCTTTGTGATCTGTGGGGCAAAAAAGGGGTTTGGGGTCATCTGTGGACAAGACAGGTAATTTTTTTAATTCCATTTTAACTAAAATGGGGGTTCAAAGACTCCTTTTCCGGCACTTTTTAAATCTGGGGTCATGCAGGTTTGGGGGGTCAGCTGTGCCCTGTACAATAGTCAATGTCCAGTTCAACAAAAAGGGCTTCAAATACCCTTTTTCTTTCACTTTTTAATCTGTGGGTCAGAAGGTTTAAGGTCATTTGCGGGACAGGGCAGATATAGTCAATGTCCAGTTCAAAATAAAAAAGGGGTTCAAAAAACTCCATTTCCGGGACTTTTTAATCTGTGGGTCAGACAGGTTTAATGGTCATTTGAGGGACAGGAAGTATAGTCAATTCCATTTTAACAAAATGGGGTCAAAACTCCTATTTCCGGGACTTTTTAAAGCTGGGGGTCATGCGTGTTTTTGGCTCAAGCTGTGGCCCGGACAGATAAGTCAATTCCATTCAACTAAAATGTGGTTTAAAGACCCTTTTTTTTTGCACTTTTTTTAAACTGTGGGTAAGACGGTTTAATGGTCTTTTTGCGTACAGGACAGATATATCAATGTCCATTCAACTAAAATGGTGGGTTCAAAGGTCTTTTTTCCGGGACTTTTTAACTGTGATCAAAAAGGTTTAATGGGCATTCGCGGTACAGGACAGATAAGTCAATGTCCCCTTAACTAAAAGGTGGGTTTAAAGATCCTATTTTGGCACTTTTTTTTAAAATTGGGGTCATCAGGGTTTTGGGCCTTCTTGGCCCCCGGACAGATTAGTTATGTCCGTTCAACTAAAATGGGGTTCAAATTCTCCTTTTTTTTTGGGACTTTTTTAATCTGTGGGTCGAAGGTTTAATGGGCTTTTGCGGGACGGACAGATTAGTCAATTCCCGTTCAAATAAAATGGTGGTTAAAGCCCTTTTTCTGGCACTTTTTTAAACTGTGGGTCAGACAGTTTTTAAAGGTCATTCTCGGTACAGAACAAAATAGCAATGTGCAGTTCAACTAAAATGGGGTTTTAAAACACCTTTTTCTTGCATTTTTTAAAGGGTCGACAGGTTTTGGTCATTCGCGGACAGGACAGATAATCAAGCCATTCAACTAAAATGGTGGTCAAAGGCTCTTATTTCCGGCACTTTTTAATCGTGAGTCAGACAGGTTTAAGGTCATTCTGCGGTACAGGACAGATAAGTCAAGTCCATTCAACTAAAGGGGGTTCAAAACTCCTATTTTCGGCACTTTTAATCTTGGGTCAAAGGTTTAATGGTCATTTGCGGTACAGGACAGAATATCAATGTCCCGTTTAAAATAAAAAGGTGTTCAAAGATCCTTTTTCTTTCACTTTTTAATCTGTGGGTAAGACAGGTTAATGGGCATTCTGCGGTACAGGACGATATAGCAAGTCCAGTCAACTAAAAAGGGTTAAAGGGTCTTTTTTTTCCGGGACTTTTTAATCTGTGGTCAGAAGGTTTTAATGGTCATTTGGGGGTAGGACCGATTGTCCCTGGAGTAAAAATAAAATGGTGGTTCAAAGATTATTTGGGATTTTTAATTGGGGGGTTGATTTGGGGGTATGCTGGGGCCCTGGGGCAGATAAGCTTTTTCCCGTTCAAAATAAAAAGGTGGTCAAATTCTCCTTTTTCTTGCACTTTTTAATCTGTGGGGCAGAAGGGTTTTAAAGTCATTCTGCGGTAAGGACAGATATGTCAATGTCCATTCAACTAAAAAGGGGTTCAAAGACTCCTATTTTTTGGCATTTTTAATCGTGGGTCAACAGGGTTTAAAGGTCATTCTGCGGTACAGGGCAATATAGTCAATTGAGTTTAACTAAAATGGTGGTTAAAAAACCTTTTTCTTTCACTTTTAATCTGTGGGCAGACAGGTTTTTAAAGGTCATTCTGCGTACAGGACAGATATATCAATGTCCCGTTCAAATAAAATGGTGGTTCAAAGACTCCTATTTCCCGGGACTTTTTAAATCTGGGCTTCAGACGTTTGGGGGGCCCTGCTGTGGCCAGGGCAGGGATAGTCAATTCCCCGTGAAACTAAAATGGGTTTTTTAAAGACTCCTTTTTCTTGCCTTTTTAAACTGTGGGCAGACAGGTTTAATGGTCATTCCGGTACAGGCAGATATAGTCAATGTCCCGTTCAACAAAAAGGTGGGTTTAAAAACTCCTATTTCCGGCACTTTTTAAATCTGGGTTTATGCAGGTTTGGGGCTATGCTGCTCCAACAGGGAAAACAATTCCAGTTCAAAATAAAAAAGATGGTTTTTAAACATACGCCCTTTTTGGGACTTTTTAATTTTTGGGTGAGCAGGTTTAAGGGGCAGGGTGTGGTGCAAGACAGGGGGAGTGAAGGGGTGTGACTTTTTTTTTGTGGCTTTTATAACCTAAGGGGGGCCTAAGATGAAAGTAAAACCCTTTGACGTTTGGGGTGTTAATTCCATCTTCTCCCTCTGTTTTGTGTATAAAAGAAGGTGTTGTTCCTCTCCCCTAGACTTTAATGGTCATCGGGGGATAATCTATTCTCGACATCGGAAATCGTATTGATAATTGCCGATATCGACTATCGACCCAATGACGATAATCAACGTAATCGCTCATCACTACAATTAAGTAAAAAAATATATATATATATTACCCAGTGAAAATATATGTAAGAGGCTGCATATCATAAGCAGTGCTTCCTTCTGACTCTTTGGTTTTCTGACACTAACAACATCCAAATAAGTTAATTGTTAAGTATGAATTGGTACTAGTGTGTTTGCTGTTAAGGTTGAAAGATTGTGAGTCGCATTAATGCACTTGTTTAGAGGGGGTGGAATTGCAAGAGTTGTCAGAATGCAGACGTCCTTGTAGGTCTAGTGAAGGGATATTTGGCCATGGAAAACTCTCTGAGCAGGTCAAAGAGACTGAGGTTATATTACTGGGTTGCCAGGAGTGGTACAGACAGCACAAAGAAGAGGTTCAGATCCACTCTGGAGTGGCATCATCAGCCCAAGGGGGGTGGGTTTCTAAACACAGGTTAATAGTTTCAGGCCGCAAAATTATTTGCTGGAGATGTGCCCCAGGTTACATTGCCGCCTAGTGTCCAGAGACCCCTGAGCCGATGGAGTGCTCTATAGACTGGCGGGGTTCCTGGTTTGTGCATCCTGCATGCAGCGCTATACTCAGCCCTGGGGAAGGACCGCTGTTGTGCCAGGTGTAATTGAACAACGCTAAAGTCATTGGACTCCTGCACTCAGGGAGTTTGGTGACCCTATTAAAAAGCACACTCCCTCATTTGCTAGTCCCTGGGAAGTGATTGGGGGTAATGCATATCCACGGAGACACCAAGTGTTGTCCTGTGGCCCAGGTGATCATAGGCACGGGCTAGACTATTGTGTCCCACACTGTGGGTAAAAAATTTATTGTTATTATTGGACGGGACTTTCCCTTGATTTGGAATTTATGGGCAAGAGCAGCACCACTTAACTGCTCAGTAGGCCAAGAAATTGCAGTTGATGTGGGTGCAGAAAAATCCAAGGAATTTCGCTTTACAGTATTAGTAGGGCATGATGATGAGGAGTTATGTCTTGAAACCAATGTTCCTGACCTTGGGGCATCCCAGGAATTTAGGAACTGCCATTTTAAGGATCTAACCCTAAAAGGTGCACTCGACAGTGAGACAGTGCTAAATGGGGTTCTCCAAGAAGGAGAGGTAGATGTGCGGTACCCCCATATTTCTGTTAACAATGATTTTAGTACCATTTGACCAATGTGCGGCATGATTTAATAGAGCAACTACCTAATCTATAGACTTGTTTCAGAATCTAGCAATCACAACAAATAACACATTCCAATTTATCCTATACACACGGACAAGCTTTGCAGGAATAACACAAAATGGATAATCTAACTTTTAAAATGGCAGACAAGGACAACATTATGTATCACCAACAGATGTTGATCCTTTTGTCTGACCAGTCAACTTACAAAAAGTTGGCTAAAAATTCTACTTTTCTTTTTAAGCATCAACTCGCAGTCTTGTTAAATGAAGATTTAGTGTTAAATATTCTTTCAGCCAATGAATTGGAGTTTCTTTATGTGTCAGATCCCATAGTTACATTTTTATATGAACAGCCTAAGGTTTACAAACATACTGATCCACCACCTATGAGACCCATAGCATCTTGCATGGGCTCGCTTTGTGAGCCTTTCTGCGAATTACTTCATTTACAACCTTTAGTTTGTGGGGTTCCAGGGTATGTACAGGACCCTAGATATGTACTTAGGAATTTCCATGATGTTGTTTGGCAATCTCATTATTCATAGGTAAGTTGTGATATGAAATCTCTCCATACCTGCATAGCATTGGATGTTGCTATTTTTGCTTTGGATTTTGATTTTAGTCAATACTGCTTGTATTCACAAGCTTTACTATGTTTCTTATCAAAATGAGTGATATTTTTGATGACTCTATTTCTTTTTATTGGTTGTGATTTGTACTTACAATCACAGGGCTTTTCCTTGAAGGCAAAATTTTCCCCTTCTTTAGCCAACTTAGTTATGTCTTGGATTAAAATGATGTATATTTTTTCTGACAATTCTTTTTGACAGGACATTCAATGGTATGGCAGGTATATTGATGATCTCTTTTTAAAATGGTAAAGATTGGATGATTCTGTTAGTTCATTTATTAATTTTCTCAACAATAATCCCCTAAACCTTAAATTTAAATTTACTTTTACTGTCCAGTGTTCCACAATTTCTTTCTTAGATCTCACAGTTTCCATTGTCCTGGATAACGTGATAAAAACCTGCACTTTTCATGTATTCTATTTCTTCTATTATGTCTATTCCAGTAGGAGAATTGATGCAATTGTACATCTGAAAGCGACGTTCTGGAAAAATCCTGTAATATTACAAAGCACCTTCATGCTTGTGATTACCCCAAATGGGTTCTAAATCGTATTATAAATAAATACCTACCTATACTTTCAGATGATGATATCTTGCGTGAAGTTCTCAGTAATGGATGCTGGATAGTGGTGAAATGCCCTGTAACTGTGTCCAACATCCTTTCATCCAATTATTTTTGTTTGTCTTCTTCTAAGCCCACTTGGTTAAATCATCAGGGATTTTATAAGTGTGGCTCTCACCGTTGCAAAACATGCCTTTTTTTGTTAAACACCTCTACAGCTTTCTCCATTCATGACAAATCTTACAACATCAAGCAATATATCAATTGCAACATGATGCCAGTGATCTCTTTTATATACGGTGTTCAGAGATGGGCGAATTGATTCTAACGAAGTGGAATTCGTTTAGAATTTCAGGAAAACTTCGGTTCTGAACGAAGTCGAAGTTTGGGGGACTTCGGGTGAACAAAGTGTGCTTTTGATTGATAAAATGGCTGCGAGCACATGGCGCTACATGGGGCAAAGCACTCTGGGAGGAAGAAGGGCATAGCCTGCATGACATGTGCAGAGATGAAGCCAATCAGAGACCGGCGGGATTCTGTGACGTCACCGCACTATATAAGTCCGGGCACGACGCTGGGAGCTCATACCGCTCTCACTGTACTGATCAGGGAAGGTGCTGCCGCGGCTGATTGTTACTGAAGAACTGATTTTTATACAGCGATTTTTGTGGGGTGTCTCAGCTTGTCTCAGAGACTGCTTCTCTTAACGTTCTATTTCTGATTTTTTTGGGTATTGGATCTGAAATCCAGTGTGCGTCCACTGCAGCTGCATATACATTTAAATCCTATCTGCTCACAGCACATTGAATATCCAAGGGGGATCTAAGCCAGTTCCTGTTGTATTCATTTAAAGAAACAGCGTTTTTACAATACAAATACCACTTCATTTTTGGCTGCTCAATTCTTTGGCGCAATTTACATCCAGGGGTTAATTAAGCGTTGTTATTCAGCTGTAGTGACTCCAAGAAACCGTAATTTTCAACGCCAAAATATATACATTTTTCCTGTAGCATAATTCACAAGCGAAGGTTAATTACAATTTTATCTCTTGTTGTGTGGCGTAAAAAATACGCCATTGTAACACGCTACAAAGCTACTAGTTTGTGGTGGCTCAATTGTTTGGTGCAATTTACATCCAGGGGTTAATTAAGCATTGTTTTTCAGCTGTGGTGATCCCAAGAAACCGTCATTTTCAACGCCAAAATATATACATTTTTCCTGTAGCATAATTCACAAGCAAAGGTTAATTACAATTTTATCTCTTATTGTGTGGCGTAAAAAACACCGCATTGTAACACGCTACAAAGCTACTAGTTTGTGGTGGCTCAATTCTTTGGCGCAATTTACATCCAGGGGTTAATTAAGCATTGTTTTTCAGCTGTGGTGATCCCAAGAAACCGTCATTTTCAACGCCAAAATATATACATTTTTCCTGTAGCATAATTCACAAGCGAAGGTTAATTACAATTTTATCTCTTGTTGTGTAGCGTAAAAAACACGCCATTGTAACATGCTACAAAGCTACTAGTTTGTGGTGGCTCAATTCTTTGGCGCAATTTACATCCAGGGGTTAATTAAGCGTTGTTTTTCAGCTGTGGTGACTCCAAGAAACCGTCATTTTCACCGCCAAAATATATACATTTTTCCTGTAGCCTAATTCACAAGCAAAGGTTTAAGGGGTTGTCTCGCTACATTGATTGTGTTTTAATTAAAAGATCTTTAAAAAACAAGCAGCTTTGCTATATATGTTCATTACAAATGTCCTACTGATTTTGAGTTAGCCCTGTTAGTAGTACTACATCAGCTTCTCAAATTTCTATAGCAGCGGACCTGTTGATCCTTATCTTACTGGCTGTCAGGTCTGTATGACTCATCACCTTTGAAGACAGGTCGGAGCAGAGAGCCTCTCCTGCACAGAATGCTTCTGTAGTGGAGGGAGGGGGAGTGAGGACTCTGGCTTCTGTGTCCATGCTGCCTGGATTAACCCTGTGTGTGCCTGCTTCCTCCTGCTCTCTACACAGATAGATGTGACAGCAGTGACCCTGTGTGTTACTATAATCATGATGTGTCTGTGGAACTGTCACTATACTAATACTATACAGATCAGGGGGCATGTGAACGCTTCATGCTGTGCTGTACTAGTGTCTGAGTATAGTAACACTTCCCAGCTGCCCAGTGTCTGTTAGGACAGGATTTGTTTTTGCTGGAGATGTGGAGACTTGTAAGCTAAGCAGGGGGTATAGGAACACTTGCATCCCCTCTGCTCGGCTATTAGTAATCAATGCTTCACAGACCTCTACACTCATAGATCAGCCCTCTCCTGCAACAGACTTAGGCAGGCACACACAGGATTAACTCTGGCAGCAAACCCACCCCCCTTGCTGTATAGAAGTTACTGAGCTGCCTGTGTACTGAGGGGAGGGGGGAAGAGGGAGCAGAAGAGACAGACCAAGAAGCACGCCCCTCAATTCAACTACCAGGCTCACTGGCAGGCCGAAAGCTTGTAATGAGACAACTCCTTTAATTACAATTTTATCTCTTGTTGTGTGGCGTAGAAAACACGCAATTGTAACACGCTACAAAGCTAGTAGTTTGTGGGTGCTCAATTTTTTTTTTACACAATTTACATCCAGGGGTTAATTAAGCGTTGTTCTGCAGTTGTACTCAGTAAAAGAAATTTTTTTTTTTCCCCCCGCCAAAAAAAAAATTTCCTGTAGCAATTCAAACCCAAAGGGTTTTTTAAAGGGCCTGTTTGTGCTTTTTATTAAGTAAAATAAACGATTTTTTAAAACTCCCAAAAAACAAGTAAATTTTTTTCCTGCCCATTTGGGGGAGCAAAAATTAAATACCCAATTACCAAGCTTTTTATGGGTTCATTTGGCGTCAAAAAACAGGGTTAAATTTTTCATATACAGATATTTTTCATCAAACGTGTCGAAATTTTTTTAGAAAAACATTTTTTCGGGCCCGGAGGTGGCAGGCCCCTTCCCCTTTCAAAGGGGCCAGAGGCCCAAACTTCCAGGCCCAGGTCGCAGCACAGAAAGGGGCGTCGCACCCGGGGTCACTCGGTGAGGCCACAATTTCCCCGTTTGCATCTAGGGGCCCGTGGTTGTTCATTTCCCAAAAATTGGTTTTTGTTTTGGTTTTTACTGGGCTTCATCCACATCCTCCCAGATGACATCTAAACAACCCCACCCAAAGAGTCGGGGGGAAACGCAACACAACCCTTGGGTTGGCTTTTGGCCCGGGAGGGGGTCGCGGCCCTCACCTTTTCATAAAACCCGGGCCTCTGCCCCCATCCGGTTCCCTCCCCAGGTCAAAAAAAGGGGTTTTGGGCTCAGGGGCCACTATGTAGGGGGAATGAACAATTTGGGGAGGGCAGTCAGAAATTTATTTTGGCAGCGAAAAAATTTTTTTTTTTTTTTTTTTTTTTTTGGGCCAATACCCCCTGCTTCTTGCAGTAGGCGGCAAAGTATAGATGTTGATAGTGGCATGGGGGTTCATGTTGGGGAAGGGTCAGCCTCTCATCCCAAAACTGGGTGATGGGGACGGGCAGTGACGATGAAAAAAAAATAGATGATGATGTGGCCGACTGCATTTGGGGACCCCGGGTGAGGAAAAGGGCTTCATCATCGTAAAGGAAAAAGGGGGTGTCAGCTTGGGGTTTCTGGCAGCGGCGCGCAGCAAGTGGGTTGGGTGCCGTGAGTCAGCGGGGTTTGCAGCAGTGTGAGGTGGGGAGCCAACGGCCAGGGGGAAAAAAAACCCGCTTCGCGGGTCCAAAAAAGTAGGGGCACAGGGGTTCAGCGGGGGCAGGGGCGGCATAGTCACTCATGGGGAAAGGTTGGGGGTAAAATCCGATACCGGGGGTGGGCAGTTCTTTGCTAAAACACCAGGACCGAAAAAAGGGTTTTTAATGTAGAATCTGTAAGCAAAAAGTGAGCTTTTGGCCAGGGAGCTAACGTTGGCCCCCAAACACCCCTCGAAAAACACATGCAGCGCCCCCACCCCGGGGGCCGGGGGGAAAAAATTGGTCAGATGGGTTGGTTTCCCCCTGCCGCCCCAGCAACAGCAGCCAGCAGCGCCCAGTTCCCCCTTTGCCATTGCACCAGTCAAGGCCCCAAACCCCTGTGCAGAAGGGAGCTGTTTCCCCTTTGATCTTTCCCCCGGGTCCAGTTTGCTCCTCCCTCCTCTACTCAGGGCGCCACAGCCCGTTCAAAAGGGGCCCGATTGCAAAGAGACAACAGTATGGGGTTCCAACCTTCAAAGGTGCGCAGCTGACCGTGTTTCCTGCCCCCAAGTTTTTTGGTCTGTTTTTTCCTCCCTTTCCAAAGGGTGGACTCTGAAACCGTTCAGAGAACTAATGGCTTGTGCCGAGCCGGAGGGGAAGTTCCAAGCCTAATTTTTTTTTTGAAAAAAGGCAGTTCCAGCACTTTAAAAATTATTTAGAACAAAGGGGGCCCAGTCCTTGAGCTCCCGGTTTTTCCCCAAGGTGTGCGGCAGGGGGACGCCTGGAGCGAAAACTACGGTCGGGGCCATACATGCCCTTTAGGGCCCCACTGGCTGAATGTGCGTCCAGCCCGGGGCCCCCCAACAATTTGGAAAGGAGACGGGCTTTCTCCTCCACGTTTTCAAAGCGGCTCCTGCCCCAATGTCCGCCTCCTCCTCCCCCACCAAATCTCAGCCCCACAAGACTGCTCCATCATACCAAAAATTTTAGGGCCCCCGGGGTTTTGTAAAGCATTTCTACACCTGGCTTCCCTTTCGGCGAACGAAGCCCACACAGGGGGGGAACTGTTCCGGTCTGCAGCAGAAATCGATGTGTGGCTTCTCTCTGCGCCAACGAAAAACCAAAAAACCAAGGTAAAGAACAATGGGAGGAACAGGGTGCCCCGGCTGAAAACCGAGGAGGGATGGTCCATCGCCCTGCAGGGCCACTGTTCAACCCTTGGTTGTGAAAAGGTTCGGGCGGGTCTTTCCACCATCTTCAAACTTTCCCTGAAAAGGGCCCGGGAAAAACTATGCATGCATTTTAAACCCCCATTCGTAAAAAAGCCAGGAACACCCCCCGATTTTTGCGCGGCAAAGGGCCCCCCCCAACACACCTAAAAATCATTTTTTTCCCACCCTTGGAATTCCAGCCTGCACTTTTTGGGAAACCAACTGTATAACAGAAAAAGGCCAAAAAACGTTTTTTTTGATGACCCAGGCAAAGAATACTCCCCTCTTTTAACTTTGATGTCAGCCAGGGGCAGCTCAGGCGTGAAACCTCCCCTTTTGTTGGGGCCCAAATTCGAGGGGGCCACGTTTTTTTGTCGGCCCCCCGGGATTTCGGGAGGGAAAAAATTTCATTCCACGCTTCATTTCCGGGAAAAGAGGGCTGAAAAATCTTTTGGGGCGGGGGACTGGAGACATGGGACTACATCCCCGCAGCCACATGAGCCCGGTGGGGACTGAAATGGAGGGGGAGGGGGAAAGGACATTGGAGGAAAGCATTTTTGGTGAAATGAGTGGATTTTCTACCCGGTGACAAAGGAGGAGGAGCAAGAAAGCGGGAGGAGCAAGAGGAAGATGGGGAAGTTTGGGGCAGATGCCCCGAAAAGCATCGTGGCAGTATCCCAGGGGAGATGGAGGCGGGGGGACCCCCCTGGGGAGTCACTTGTGCAGATGGCCCGCACATGCTGTTTTTCCGGGGCTACTGACACCCCGAATAGTAAGCACCCGGGCAGGGGGAGGGACTTCGGCTCTCCCCCCAATTGGACCCTCGTCCCGGCCCCAAAATGGGACCCTTTTTTCCCCAGCTATTGAGAGGGGGGAAAAAACCCTAAAATTTCTATGGGGAATTTTCCTCCTAGTCAGTTGGCCCCCTGCCCAATTTGGGGCATCGTCCATCCTCTGACAGGTTGCCCGGGGGATTTTTTCAGCTCACTTAACTAACCCGCGGCTCCCGGGGTTAAAGGGTGGGGGGTCGGAGAGTACCAACTCCATCAGCAGCAACCTAAGTCTGGAGTCACTGATAAACATTTTCCTTTTCACCCCGCCTAGTGAGGAGGGCATTTCGCCAGCAAAAGAAAGCGCGGGACCTGGAGCAAAACCCTAAAAACAAACGGGTTGGGGGCCTATTTGGGAAAAAAACCCCATTCTGCCCCCCAGTTGAAGCCCGCTGGAATACTGGGCACCAAACGGAGGTGGGGGCCCCGCAACTTGCCGATTTTGGGCAGTGGAGAAGCTGCCCCTGCCCGGCCTTTAGGGCATCAAGCGGGTGTTCGTACGGGGGGGGCCCAATCGTTCCCCCCAAAGGAAAAACCCTTTTGGTCCAGGGGAAATGGGAAGACTGACCTTTGTCAAGATAAAACGGGCGTGGACCGGCCGGGATTTCCAAAACACCAATCCCTTTTTGGGCCCCGTCAGACAAACATCAGCCTTTGGGGTCACCCAAAAACTGTGAAAATGAGTCCGGGGTTTTCCAAACTACCTCCCCAGCCCACTATTCGGAGGGCCCCCCCAAACCGCCTGTTGCCACAATCTGCGGGACAGTTTCCATGGGCCCCCCAAAAAATCTTTACCAGGGACTGTTTTGCCACCCACCCCCACACTCTGTCATTTTGCCACGGGTTGACCTAAATGTGCGCTGGTCTCCCTGCCGTGACCTCCACCCTGTGCATTGTGCCACTCTCTACCTCATCTGTTGCTCCTGCCCCGCCCTCCCTCCACTCTCTGTCATTGTCCCAAACCCCTGGGGCCCCTATTCCTTTTTTTTCCCCCACCCCCCAAATGTCATTGTGCCCCCTGTCTGCCCTCATCTGCGCTGGGGGGGGCCTGCCGGAACTACACACCTGTCATTGTGCCACTGTCTGCCCTCATGCTGTGCCTGGCTGCTGCTGTACCTACACCTGCCCATTGGGGCCATGCCTGACCTCATGCTGCTGTTGTGGGCTGCCGGGGCCCTAAACACGTGTCATTGGCCACGGCCCTAAACCCATCTGCTTGTGGGGCTGCCCCCGAACATCCCACTGGGGTCATTGCCCCACTCTTGGCCTTTTCCGTTTTTGCCCCCTCCAAAAATTTTCCTTGGCCACTGTCTGCCCTCATGCTGCTGCGGGTGGCTGCTGCCGTGACCTACACTCGTGTCATTTTTTGCCATGTCGGCCCCCATCGCTGCTGTGGCTGCTCCCGTGACCTACACACTCTGTCATTGTCCCACTGCCCCTGACCTCTTGCTGCTGCCGGGCTGCTCCCGTACCTACCACTGTTTTAAAATTGTCCCACCCGTGGCCTACTCCTTTTTTTGCCACCTCCAGAATGTCATTGGGGCCACTGCCCTGACCTCATGCTGCGGGCTGGGCTGCTGCCGTGACCAACACACGGGTTTTAAATTGGGGGGCCACGTTTGACCCTCATGTGCGCTGTGGTGTTTGCCGTGACCTACACACTGTCTTTGGCCACGTCGCCTCATGCTGCTTTATGGTGCTCCCGTGACTACACGCTGTGTCATTGTCCCAACTGTTGCCTCATGCGTTTCTGTGGCTGCTCCCATGCCCTACACACCGGGCATTGTCCCAAACTTTTTGCCCCTCATGCTGTTGCTGTGGCTGCTCCCGTGAAAAAACACCGTCATTGTCCCACTGTTTTCCCTAAAGCACTGCTCGGGCTGCTGCTGTGACCTACACACTGTCATTGTGCCCGTCTAAACCCATGCTCTTTCTGTGGCTGGCTCCCGTCCCTACACAAGTGTCATTGTGCCACGGGTCTGCCTCATGCTGCTGCTGGGGCTGCTGCCGTGACCTCCCCCACGGGTGTCTTTTGCCCCACTTGTGGCCTATTCCTGTTTTTGCCACCCCAGAAGTCATTGTCCACGGGCCCTGACCTCATGTTTTTTTTTTTCTGTGGCTGCTGCCGTAAACCTAACAATGTGTCATTGTACCATTTGTCTGACCTCAGGGCGCTGCTGTGGCTGCTGCCGTGACCTACACCTCTGTCATTGTGCCACTGTCTGCCCTCATGCTGCTGCTCGGGGCTGCTCCCCCGTACCTACACACTGTGTCATTGTCCCACTCTGTGGCCTACCCTTTTTTGCCACCCCCCAGAATGTCATTGTGCCATTTGTCGGCCCTCTGCTGTGCTGGGCGCTGCCGTAAACCTACACATGTGTCATTGTCCCAACTGTCTGCCCTTTAATGCTGCTGCTGTGGTGTTTGCCGTGACCTACACATGTCTTTTGTGCCATGCCCTGACCTCATGTTTCTGAGGGGCTGTGCCCTGCCCTCCCACACTGTGTCATTGTGCCACTGTCTGACCTATCCCTCTGCTGTGGCTGCTAAATCCCACCCCACTCTGTCTTTGGGTGCCACTGTCTGCCCTCATCTGCTGCTGTGGCTGCTGCCGTGATTTACACACTTGTCATTTTCCCACTGTCTGCCCTTTCATCCCTGCGCTGGGCTGCGGGCCGGGGACCTCCCACACTGCCCATTGGGGCCCACTGCCCTGACACATGCTGCTTTGTGGCTGCTGCCGTGACCACACACGTGTCACTGTCCCCACTTTTCTGACCTCATGCTGCTGCTGGGCTGCCCCGGGACCTACACACTTTTCCCCATTGTTCCACTGTCTGCCTCTGCTGTGCTCTGGCTGCTCCCGGGGCCCTACACCTTTTTGTCATTTTTCCCCACTCTGGGGCCTATTTCCTTGTTTTTTGCCACCCAGAATTTTCATTGGCCATTTGCCCCGGGAACCTAAAACGGGCCTGTGTGGCTGGTCTTGCCCTACAAAATGTGTCTTTGTCCCAGGGTTGACTCATGTTGCTGCTGTGGCTGCTCCCCGTGACCTACACACTTTTCCATTGAGCCCCTTCTGCCCTCATGCTGCGCTGTGGTTTCCTGCCGTGACCAAACACACTGTCATTGTGAAACTGTCTGCCCTCTGCGTTTGCTGTGGTGCCCCGGACCCTACACACTCTGTCATTGTGCCACTGTTTTTGACTCATGCTCCCCTGCCCGGGCTGCTGCCCCCCCCTCCCCCACACTGTGTCATTGTCCCACTTTTGGGGCCTACTCCTTTTTTTTGCCACCCCAAATCCCATTCTCCCACTGTCTGCCTCTTTCAGCGCTCGGGCCCTGCGCAGTAAATTTCACACTGTTATCGTGCCACTGTCGATCTAAATCTCGCTCGCTGTGGTTTGCTGCGGGGGGGCCTTTACACACTGTGTCATTGTGCCATGTCTGCCTCATGTGCGCTGTGGCTGCCCCCGGGGCCCTTTAGACACTGTGTAATTGTGACCCCTCTGTAAACCAAACCCCTTTTTTGCCATCCCAGAATGTCCTTTGTCCCAAATGTTGACCCAGGGCTCCCTTGGCTGCCGCCGTCCCCTCCACACTCGTCCCTAATTTTTTGCCACCTGACCCTCAGCTTTTTTTTTTTCCACTGTGCTTGCATGACTTTATCTGGTTACTTTCCCCCTTCTTTTTTTTTGGTCATTTTTCCCTTTTAAAAGTGCCCGGGGAATTTTTAAAGAGTGAAGGATTTTAAGAGGGGCGGCAGTCAGTGCGTTTTATACAAAACAAAACATTTTTATGAAGCCCAAAACCAAGCTCCCTCCCCATATTTAACATGGCACAATGTTCAAAAGCACCCTGCAGGCTCTGTGCAGCCGGGGAATAGCTGGTTTTTTTTAAAGTTATTGTGCCAAAGTAATTCCCGGGAAAGAAGTTTATTTTTTTTCCGAAAATTCGGCGAAGTGAACGAAACGAATTTCGGGAAATTCGCCCATCTCTAACTGTGTTCATTGGAATTTTTATTATGTTATTATTATGTTATTATTGTTAATACTTATTATACACCCCGTACATTTAAAACCAGGCTTTTTTAACTTGTATCAAAAGTATAGTTATCCAAGTGGGGAGGCAATCTCAAATATTGTCTTAGAGATAGGGAAGCATTTTGGAATGTGACTCTCAATACTGTATGGCTATATGATCTTAATGTAAGAAACTGAGTTTTAAATCACTATTGAAGTTCCCTTTATGTAACAACTATTTGTATATTGTGTTTTGTATTTTGTACATTATATGTCCTCTCCACATACATTCCATCTTTATCTGTAGTTTCCCTCATGGTATCCTATCATCTCCTTTTCTGTTTTCCTTGTTTCTTTGTCTATGATATATTTGCCTTTTACAGTATTGCTTTTATTTTTATCACTTGATATCATTTTCATTTCCTTTGTGCTTTTGACACAGTGATTTCCCATCGTGTTCACTCCGTGATTGCTCAACATTGCCTCACATGTCCGGTGGGGTTACGTCCCACACCTTTAGATGCTGCGGTGCTGCACAGTGGTTTATGTGTCCATACCTAGAAGGCGCCATTTACTACTTGCTGCACCTGGTTGCTTGTCTCCACTGGACATGTACCTCTTAGCAGGGGCGTTGCTAGGGTCCTAAAACATCCGGGGCTCAGGCCCTTTGTGTTTTTCCCGCCTCATTGTGAAAATGCGGATTTTTTTTACAGAGAAAACTTTTTCCCGTCACTAATTTTCCGCACAAATTTCCCCATAATCCCGTCCATCTCCTCCAGTCATGTCCGAAAAAAACACCAATTACAAATTTAATTTTTCAAAACTTCTTTACCTTTATAGGACAATTTCCCCCCAAAAAGTCACCAAATAATCCCCGATACAGGGGGCCCAAAACTACCCCGACAATTGATTGTTAAAAAAAACCTCCTACAAAAACCAAAACCCAAAAAATATTACTACTTAAAGGTTTAAAAATCCCCGCCAAAACCCTGACCGAACGCACCCCCCCCAAAGTGACTACCGCTTAAAAACAGGCCTTTATTCCCAAAAACCACCGCCTACAGGGGGCCTATATGGGTAGATTTCTAGTTGTAAGTTGACTCTGCAACATATAAGTGATTACCCTGCTGGGGACATTTTGTAAAAATCCAAAGGGGACGTCTTTTTCTGAACAGCGCGTTCCCCTTTCCCCTTTTTTTCCTTTCCCCCGGTTTTACACCCTTTATGCTGATTGCTCCCGGCCAATTTCTCATCCCTGAGGATTTGGGAAAAAATTTCTTAGAATCCTCAAAAATTTCCCGCAACTCCTTAAATTTTTGGTTTTTAGCAGTCCCCCCCAGTTTTGGTTTATAGGGGGATGAAAACAGTATATGGGGCACAGGCAGGGATATGGGGCCCCAGGCAGGGAAAATGGGGGCCCCAGGGGAAAATGAGGGGCACTGAGGCAGAAATAGGGGGACTGGGGGCATTATAGGAGCACTGAGGGGGAAAATAAGAGCACTGAGGGGAGGTTTAAGGGGCACTGAGGGGATATATAGGGGGCCCCAGGGAGGTATAGGGGGGAAAAGGCAGGTTTAGGGGGGCACGGCCCGTAATATGGGGCCACAGGGAGGTATATAGGGGGCTTTTAGGCAGTTTATGGAGCCCCAAGCAGTATAAGGGGGCACTGAGGGAGTTTTATAGGGGGGGCCCCAGGGAGGGGATATGGGGGAAAGGGAGTATATAGGGGGCACAGCAGTATAAGGGGGGAAAAGGGGGTATATGGGGCATTGAGGCCCGTATATGGGGGCATGAGGCAAAAATAAAATTTTTGGGGCCCCAAACAGGGATAAAAGGGCACTGAGGCCCGTATAAGGGGGAAATGAGGCCCGTTTATGGGGGGCCAAAAGGGAGGGATATGGGGCCCCAGGCAGGGAATGGGGCCACAGGCCGGTATATGGGGGCCAGGGAGGTATATGGGGCAACAGGCAGGGATATAGGGGCCAAAAGGCACCTATGGGGGGAAAAGGCAGGGGTAGGGGGCCCCAGGGAGGGATTTGGGGGGACAGGAAATAATTTTGGGGGGACAGGGGATTTTTAAAAGGGGGGCACAGCAGTAAAATGGGGGGGCCCCAGGCAGGGAAAAAGGGGGACAGGCCCCATATGGGGGCCAAAAGGCAGGCATTAAGGGGGCCCCAGACAGGGAAAAAGGGGGCCCCAGGGGACAAAATTTGGGGGGCAAAAGGCGGGGGTATGGGGGCCACAAAAAAAGGCATTATAGGGGCACAGGCAGGGGTATGGGGGCCACAGGCAGGGATTATAGGGGCACAGGGAGTATAAAGGGGCACTGGGGGCAAGGGAAACGCAAAAAAAAAACAAACATTAATACTCCCTTAAATCCCCCGGCGGGCGCTCCGTCCTCTTCGCCCGCGCTCCTCCGGCAGCTCCTCGGGCGCCGGCCAAAGACGCGTGGGGCGCCCGAGGGGGAAGGGCAAACGACGCGTGACGTGATGTCATCGTGACGCTGCCCCCTTTAGGGGCACGGGGGCCCCTGCAGGGCCCTAGGGGGGTGAGGACCCGGCGGCCCCGCAGTGTTTGGACCTGTTGGGGCCGAAATGGGCCCCCGGGGCAGGGAGCGCTCGCTCTTGTCCCGCAGGGAAACCCTCAGTGTGGTGCGTTTCCCCGCAGAGGGCCCGGGGGCCCGGGGGACTTGGGGAAAAGGGGGGTTTTTTTCGGGGCCCCCAGCCCCGAAAAAACAGCCTAGCGGGGCGCCCCCGGGCCCCTTAGTGTCTTTTGGTGCCTGTGATGCACCTGACCGCGTTAATGGGGGGTCAACCCGTGCCTGGGTTTTGTCCCTTTTTTCTTGCTGGGGGGGGGAAGCAATGGGGAAAAGGGGGTCCCTTTTTTTTTGGATCATGTGAATTATCGTCTGATTGGGCAGCCTTTTATTTATTTAAATCCCGCATATTTTGTTATGACATGATATGACTAAGAGCTTTTAGCTCAGAACATGTCAGCAGTCCTTCCCTGTACATGATGCCACTTTTTTGTGTGTTTTTCTAATAAAGAAGATTTTCTATGCTTACAAGAATTGCTGGATTTTTCTCTTTTTCAGCAGCTTCTGCCTAGACCCTTCAGATGCATGGTGTTAGACCTTAACCCCCTTTTCCCCTGTGTCGGAAAGGGGTCAAAATTGGGGCAGGGTAAGAAACCCTGGAACTGGTTCCCATAGGGGTTCTACTTTATCAAAGGGGGTTTTTAGGAAATAAGGGAATTTTTTGTAAAATTTGTTCTAATGCCAGGGAAATCCCTGGTTGCTCATTTTTTGTACCCTTTCCCGCTAATGTTGCCCATAATTTTAAATTTTCCCTTTGAAAAGATTTCTAAAGGATTTTGATGGGGCCCCTTGTGAAATGGTGGTGGGTTATGCAACCTGGTACCCAGAAGTGGTACCCTTATGGCAGGGGTGTCCAAAAATGGGCCCCCCACGTTGGGAAAAACCCACAAAATTCCATCAAGCATTTTTAAAAATCTATAGAATGGGGATGATGGGAGTTGTAGTTTCCCCAAAAGTGGAGGGCCCCGTTTGGGGCACCTATGCCCCTTTGGAATACCCCCATTCAAATTTAAAAGCCCAAGAACCCTACAGAACACAATGAAAAAAGGGGCACAATTTTTTGTCTAAGTTGATGAGGAAGCTGTGCAAAATTCTGAAGATTAAACAGTTTTGTACCTTGTTATATTCCTCCCAGACAGATAGATTTATAGAGAGGTTTAACAAAACCTTAAAGGCCATGCTAAGAAAGGTGATAGTGAAGGATGGTTGGAATAAGGACTGTTTATTGCCCTACCTATGATTCTCTATCAGGAAAGTTCCACAAGCCTCCAGTGGGTTCTCCCACTTTAAGTTATTATATGGTCAGCAGCCCAGAGTCTTACTTTAATAAAGAAATGGAGACCTGGGAAAGTGAAGCCACTCCATACAGAAGAGTGGTTGAACATGTGGTCCAGATACAGGAAAGGTTAACTAACATATTGCCCATAATAAAAGAACATCTCCTGCAGGCACAAGAGGGGCAGTCCAGGGTGTATAGTTAGTCCACCAGACTTAGAGAGTTCATACCAGGAGATTAGGTACTTATGCTGCTGCCAAGGGTTGAGAGCAAATTCTTGGCAAAGTGGCAGGGGCAGCATAAGGTAGTGAAGAAGGTGGTTGAAGTCAATTACCACATCCATCAACCCGGTAAGAGAAAGTCCCTGAAGATATACCATGTGAATCTGCTAAAAGCGTGGAAGGATAGAGACCCTCCCACAATCCCTTGTTTGGTGACCCAACCACAGCCTAATATTGCAGCAATTAAAATTTCTGAGACCCTATCCCTTTCCCAGAAGCAACATTGTAGGGAAATGCTTCAATACAATAAGGACCTGTTCTCAGAGATGTCAGGTCTTATAAAGACTCTCTGGTCTTCAGTCATTCCCATGCTCACTGCTTTCTAGCGACCTATATTCTGCCATATACATGAACTATATTGCTACATAGCTACTCCCTACATACCCTGGACGTCTTTAGTAGTGATGAGCGATTACGTCGACTATCGTCATTGGGTCGATAGTCGATATCGTCAATTATCATGCCGATATCCGATGTCCGATAATAGATTATGCCGATGACCCTTAAAGTCTATGGGAGAGGAACAACACCTTCATTCTTACACCCAAACAGGGCTGGAGAAGCTGGAATTAACATCCACAACAGTAAACTGGATACGTGCTACATCTTAGGCAACACACTTAGGTTATAAAAGTCACAGAAAAAATGTCACACACCATTCACTATCCCTGTCTTGTACCACAGCCTGACCCCTTTAAACCCTGCATCCACCCCTTTAAAAAA
>JAODAL010060542.1:0-20838 GCA_025379985.1 Phyllomedusa bahiana | reverse complement strand
TAGCCCTAGCCAAACTGTTGGGGTATTTTTTCACATGGCGTCTTTGGGCGAGACTTAGTCTGCAATTGCCGGTGTTTTGGGGGCGTTTACACGCGCGATAGTGAAAGTTTGATCACGTGTAACGCCACAAAAAAGAGACATGTTTTCACCGTTTCACATAGAACTCCTGTGAAAAGCTAGAAATTTACTGTTTTTTTTTTAATAAACCAATTTAAAAATTTTTTGTTGTTTTTTCTTCTTTTTTTGAAACCCTTTTAAAGTGCCATAGGAATCCTTAAGTCCATTGTTTTTATTTGTTTTTGGCTTCCTTTTTTTTGTTATGCAAAAAGATTGATGCCTTGAGTAAGCCTGCAAGACTAAAGCTGAGGCCCCTCTGGGGTTAAATCCAGGCGGGTACAAACCCTCCAACAAACCAAAAACCAGGGGCCCCGGGCATCCATACATACCTCCAACCTCAACCCGCACCATTTTTAAAATAGTGGGTTGGGAAAAAAAAATGGGGCAGGACGCCTAAACCCAAATTGTTTCATAAGTTCGGCTGAACCTTTGTTAAACTGTGCTGGGCCACATCAAGCAGCACTAAGCGCCACATCTTTCTATAACCTGTGTTCCTCTTTGGGCCCCCAGTTTACTAAGGGTGGTAATACACAGCAATCTTGGACAGATGGGGCGGGGTTTCTAATCCTAAAACCCCTCTAAAAGCAAAAGAGAAGGGTCCAAACAATGGGTTTTCCATTTCTGGCCTCCCCTTGCAACGTAGACAACACAAGCGACGGGAGGGGGGGGAAAGGGTCTTTTCCTGTTGTGTGATTGAAACTTACATATATAAAAAAATGTTATTACACTGGAGACTTCTGGAACTGATGAAATTTTTTTATTTATGAAAGTTTTTTGTGGGGCCCAAACCCCCAATTACAGATGGCAAGGGTTTCCCCCCTTTGCTCGGCAAAGACACCAGCAGTTTTAGGAAACAAGTGTCGCCACCATGTCCTCAGGCAGCACTCGGGTTTTCATCTTTTTCCAGGCAACGTGGGTCTTCAGGAGGGCAATTCCCAGCTCCAGGGGCGTCCCCGCCTTCATGGCCTATTTTTTCAGCTGTTCTGTGAAAACCCCGGGTGGATTTTAGGGTTTTTAGCCCCCTTTTTTCGTTCAAAACCCCGGTGTGATGGTAACGTTGCATCAGTTCGCATTTTCATTTGCTCATCAACCTTTTCCAGTCTCTGGGCGGTGGTCACCTGAAAAACCCTAAAAAAACTGGAACGTCTGGTTTTTGAAAATATTTGATACCCAACAGTTGAATTCTGAGTTAATAGACGAGGAGCCCTTGGTACAATGGAGAAAAAACACAAAGAACATCCTCCCCCGGGGGATCCACCATCCCCGTATTTCAGGACGGACCGTCATTAGAATAGAAGCTATGTAAATTCTCCATTCCTTGTGGTGGGCTACTGTTATATAATAGATAAATGAGGTGTAGTTTAGGTTTAACCTGCGCGATCTTTTTTAATTTATCCACACGAAATCCATAAGCGTTTTTTTTGCAGGGAAAACGGCGCACAGGATCTTTCGGTCCACTGAAACGCCATCCACCGACGATTCTCCCCGCATTTCTTCACTTTTTTTAGGGGTGTTTGAAATTTTCAATTGAACCATTTACATTGCAATATCTGGGGGCTTTTCTATATAAAACCACTTTAAATTATATATGTAAACCATTTGGATATAGCACTGATTTTTGTATAAACCAAACTGCAGGGGCAATTCTTTGGTTTTCATTAGGAAATCAATAAACTTTTTGCAGCACCCCCAGCATGGGCAATTTAATCAGAGGGCAATATGGTTCCCCCCCACATATTATACATAGAGCCCGAGAAGGACAAGAAATCCTAGAATACATACATGAATACATACATGTATGACAACAACTAAACCAAAAAAGAAACTGGGGAGTTCACCAAAAACCCCCCCATTGTGAATGTACTCTGAAGTAGATAAAAATATAATATTACTAATATGGAGCAGCAGGGCACATGCTTAAGCGCAGTAGCACACAAGGGGTAGGAACGGGGGTTTTGAGAACCCCATGTTAGTGCCCGGGGGGGGGCACTGAAAGGGGGGGGCCCTAACAACAGTCATTTTTCCTGTGGAGAGGTGATAAGTAACTATTGTGGCACAACCGCAAGTAAGGAAAAGGCTGTTTAAATTGCCCATAATTACAGATTAACCTGATATAGAACATAGCTTTGAAAGGTGCCCCACTTACCGGGGCACGGCAGGGGGGCGGGGACTCACATTTCGCTAAAATAAAAAAAAGATGAATTTATCAATAATTTTAAAAGGGCCCCAGGGAAGGGCAAAAAAAGAGGTACAACTCAAAGTTTTATGAAAAATCCTAAGATACTGAAATGTTTCCCATATATTAGAGGTTCTAGATCCAACCTATGGGCGACATCTTAAATTTCCCTGCGCCATTTTTTTAATTGGCGCCCACACGTCAGTTTTTAAATAGATATAGAGGAGGGTATAATACAACGGTACGAATGAAAGTGTAATACCCAAATCTGTTGACATTTTTTATCAAACTTTGGCGCATTCTAGGGGCATTAAAATGTGTTGGCCTCTATGAACAATGTCCAGCTCAAATTTATAGATGTCCCCCTTGTTCCCAGGTCAAGGATTTCTTATATTAGACACCTCTATACCATCCCTCCTTATTTTGGGTTATAACCTAACAGATCATATTTTAACAGGGGCTTGGCCTACACAGGGGAATTATGAGAAATAATTCATTCATGTGTAGGGAAAATTACTTCCCTTTGGGTGTGATTTTTTCGGGCCCTTATTTTGCTGGAAAACGGAGTTTCGAGAACAGATAAGATTGGGGATGTGTATTATATAATGCATATAATAATATATCCAGATGGAGGGTGAAAGATCATTACTCAGGGGTGTAGCTATAAGGGGTGCAATGGTAGAAGTCACAACCGGGCCTTAGTGCCTCTGGGAGCTCACTGTCCCTCCTGCTACATAAGAAGATACCAGTGTTACAGTTGGGACCTGATAGGTGGGGGGGGGCCCTTTTGCACATTTAGGGACCCGGGAGCTTGAACTTCTTTTTTATAGAATTTTACTAGAAAACTATCCCTCTGCTTAGGAGGGAGGGATCCATGGCAAAATATTAACCTGACTCCTGATGCTTTTAAGCTGTTGTAAGACTACACTCTCAGTGAACCTATGGCTTCAGGGCAGGCTAGGAGTTGTAGTTTTCAACAGCTGGGAAGCAGCACGTTGGAGCCCATAGTGCTACCCAATCCATGCAGAGCTAAGAACCTAGAAACTAAGGTGAAGGTATAGGGTGGAACGCTCTCCTATAGAATTGGCTCTCTCTTTAGGAGATCATGACTCTGGTTTATCAGGACCTCTGTCTCATTTGGGTGAAACCACCATAAGAAAACTTAATCTTACCATCTTGGTTTTTCTTTGCCTGCCTGGAAGGGGACCTGCATCGAATCTTCTTCTCATGGTCTCTCAAGGTATCAACTAGCTCCAGGTTCTCCTGCATTAGACCCATCAGCTTACGAAGGTTGGCGTTTCTAATCAGTAGATGATGACTCTCTGCATTTATGCAGTCTGCATCCTCAGACTTCAGAAATATCAAGTTGCTTTGTCCATGATGTTACACTCAGAGACTCCTAGAAACACAGGTTTTGTAGTCTCGACTGCCAGGAATCAAGCTGCTGCCTGAAGCCAGAGCCTCCTGTTAACTGTGTTGTAAAACACAGGACCCAAAATTCTGAGACCATTGGTCGGTGACCTAAGCGATGACATCATTGAGCTCTGAGAGTTCCGTGATGTCATCAGCTAGGACACAAAGATGGCACTGATCCTATAGTACAACCTGGTTGCTAGGGATGCAGGTGAGTCCATAGCAACCAGTCTGTTTGTCTATAATTAGCTCTTCGGTACAAGGAAGAATTATCAATAAGTGTGAGCCTATTTATTATAAAAAAAATTACAATCACCTCTCCCATCATCCAGCGCTGCGCCGTCACTCCAGTCTTCTGCTTTGTTTTTTTATTTTTCCGACTGGGGACGTCTGTCACGGTGCACGCCGTGTCTCCTGTCTTGGAGACAGACGTACCCAAGCCTCTGCTGTGGTCTTGGTTTATGCTCTCATCCCATGTCTCGGACCACGGGCGTATCCGAGCCTCCGCTGTGGTCTCGGTTTATGTCGCGGCTCCTGCTGCAGACTGTGGGCATAGCCAGGTTCTTGCTGTTTCCTTGTTACTTGCATCTGTGCCTGTGTTGGCGGCTCCACCCACTGTCATTAAGCTGTGCTCACTAGTGTTGAGCGATTTTTATCGACAAAGTTGAAATCGGCACGGTTTTTATGGTAATCGGATTTTTCGATCACGCGATAATTTAGTTAAAAATCTGCGCATAATCTATTAATATCGCACCATTTTCGGCACTTCCTGACATTTTGGCGGCCAGCCAATCAGCTTACAGAATAGAGCAGGTTTAGATGTGTGTGCGACGTCATGACTGGGATGTGTATGGTTGCGATTGGCTGGAAAAAAAACACCATGACCTCATTTTAACATAGAACAGCCCTTCCTGTTCTGCCTCAGTTTCTCTCACGTTTCAACTATTGGACGTGCGTCTGCATGTCTAAAATATCACAAAAATCATACTTTTTTTCAACAGAGAAACCTCTATATTACTTTTAGTTAGATTAGACATGGAAGATTTAGGAGTTCGATTTTTTAAAAAGCAGCATCTATCGCTATAAAGTCACGGAGGGGGGGGGGGGGGGGGGGGGCCCGTGGGCAACACAGACACTCTAAAAAAGGAAACCGGGTTTAAAGTTCACCAAGACTTAGTGTAGACTTTCACTGAAATCTTCATTATTAACATTTGCTATTGAAGTTTTCCTGGAATTGGGCAGTGGAATTTATTTTATGATAAAATTTTTTTCTGTTAACTGCAGGTCCTTGTTAGGTGCAAAACCCAGTTTAAATTATCAGTTACATTTCAATAGGTTTTCTTTTTAAATTTTACCCACCCCCTTTGTTGATTACCCCCTTTTTTTCACTTAAATTAAAATCCAGCAATCTTGAGTCAGCACGGGTTATGGTCCCAAAAAATACCTTGTTCATCAGAATCTATAACGATACGGTTTTTTCCCTTTTTTCCCCAGCCCAGATTTGTTCATTGAGTTACTTGCACTTAAATCTTATACGAAATTTTTAGCACCACTGGTGAATTGAAAGGTGCCAAAAATACCTTGTATCATCCGAATCTATAACAGTTTGGGTTTTTTTTTACTTTGGCGCATTGCACTTTTTTCATCAGATAGCGGCACTAATCTTATCAGAAATTTTATAGTCCCCAAAGGGTGAATTGAAAGTACCAAAAACAACTTGGTATTAAAACGAAAACAAAAACAAATACTGTTTTTTGCACTTTTGCCCGCCCCAGATTTTTTAAATTTGAACCCAGCAATTTTGTTTTGTTTAAGGGATTTGAAAATAGCTGTTTTTTTCCGTCTGTTAAAAATAGATTTTCCCAAAAAAAACTTTTTTTTTCCTACCTTCTCAAATTTTTTTTAATTTTAACATGGAGCAAATTCAGGTGGTAAGCAGCAAAGAGGGGGGTACACTGGAGGTAGAGGTACCAGAGAAGGTGCTCCTTCCATCGGGCGAAAACACGCAGCCAGCGGATCGTCAGTTCGGGACCGTCAGGCCGTCATCGCGGGGGTCGGGGCCCTGTGAATCTCAGTAAGAACACGTCCCCAAATCTTCCTTCGTGTTAATGCAACCCCTAGAGTTTACCTCCTCGTCCTCGCAGCCCGGCCCACAAAGTTCATCAGCATATCAATCTGCCCAAACATGAAGAAGCCCAAATGTCAACTCGTTCCCCCCACTGTGGATAACCCATTTTTTGAACCTCTTTGATGACAAAATGGGGTTGGGGGTCAGAAGGCTTTTTTTAAAGATCAAGAGGGTTTTAGTCCTTGCGCCCATTTTATGATGCCATCAGAGGGGGAGAAGGAAGCCGTCATCGGAAAAAAATCCCGGGCGGTCGGGAAACGCCTTGCATGCCCCTTGCTTGAGCCCGCATTCTGGTGCAAAATTCGGACCCCAAAGTCACCTGTGTTTTTGATGATGTGATGATGACATTGGGACCAACGGGGTCTTTTCCGCAAATTTGCTTGCGAGCGCTTCATCAGTGGACGAGGAGGAAACAGGGGTAGTGTCAATAGGGCCCCCGCCACAAAAAGGGGAGGGCGGTCGCAGAAGTCCGGGTATATTCCGCCCCACGGTCAGCGAAAACCCCCGCTCCTCACTTATCGCCTCAAAAAGGTCCAGGACCTCTAAAGCCGGGGCCTTTTTTGAGCAAGCCCAAATTCACCCAGCGATGTATATGCCGCCTTTGCCGTAAACCAAAAGTAGAGGCAAAACCTTGGTTTAACCACCCCCAACTGTCAGTCACAGCAGCAAGCATGAGTTGAAAAGGGGGCAACACTTGGCCAAAAAAGGCCAGCCCGGGCGCCGGGCCTCCAACCACTGTCAACCCCGTCTCCCCCTCCTCCCCCTCGCACCACCAAGCTTTCCTAGCTGCCCATGTCTCTCGGGTCTGATCGGGGATCACCCCGCTTCAGCCTCCACCGTCCCCCCGAGTACCACCACACCACCAGAGCCCTCCTACCCTTCCCCTCCCGCCAGTTTGCGCCCGGCACGCCGTCGTGGCCAGTCTAGCAGCCACCTTCTGTCTACCAGTTTGGGAGCAGAAGAAACACTCAACCCAAACCATCCCAAACCCCAAAAGCCTGAATGCACATTGGCAGGCTTTTGGCCCTTTGGAAATGTTCCCGTTCTGTCTAGTGGAACAGATGGGTTCCCCCAAAACCATGGCCCGCCTGCCCCCAATACAAAACCCGAGCAGCATTTCTTTCCCAAAAAAAAGCTGCCCCTGCCTGGCCAACAGGTCCTAAAATTTCAAGCGCGTTGTCTGCATCTGTTCCGGGAAAATCCCGACCACCGACACTGGACAGAAAGCAGGGGCCAAGGCGCGTATCCTGTGACAGCTCACTGGGTGAGCGGGTGGATGCCCGGGGGTGAGGGGTGGCTCCGGGCTGGGCGCACGCTCTTCAAAAACTGGGGATGGTCAGGCTCTTTCCCCCAAGGTCCTCTGGTGGCATCACGTGCCCAAAAACCAAGCCTTTTTGAAATTAATCTTCTTGGAGACCGTCCAACACGGGTTCAGGACTGTGGACGGCTCTCCCAACGAGACCCGAGCGGGCTGGTGACAAAACCTTGTGCCAGGCAAGGTGGGTGCGAAAACACAAAATCTGCTGGCAGCCCTTAAGACGTAGGCGGAGACATCCCTTGCCTGGAATGTCATAAACCCTCGTCCCAAAAAATTTCTAAAGATCCCGGGGTCGGGGACTCCCGGGAAAAAGGCTCGGGGTCTAGTTCGCATTCCGCGTTCGCACCGCTTCGCCCCCGCCTGGCGCTTTGCAGCGTCACTCGGCCTCCCGTTAACCTCTCATTGTTGACGGGGAAACACGCTGGAATTCCACCCTCCACATGCCCAGCGATTGTGGCGCAGCGCAATCCATTACGCATATGAAAGGGCACAGGCCGACAAGCACGGTACGGCCTCCGGGTGTTAACCACCGAGAGGGGAGCAGTAAAAGAGCTCTGCCCCACCCTTGCCATTTTTTGAAGACGCCAAAAAGGGTCAGTGGGGCGATCCTTTTTCAAAAGGCTTGTGGTGACTTTTCTGGAACGATCGTTGGACACTCTGAAACATCAGGTCCTGCCAAGACAAGGAGGAGACAGACACAGTGGGGCCCGGGACCCTTTCTCTCCGTAAAAATCCACAAGGCCCCGCAGTTTCACAATTTTTTTGGGTCTTCTTAAGAGGGGTTTTGGGGGTCCAACTAGTGAAAGGGCGGCGCCTCACTCTCGGGGTGCTCATCTGAGGCAAGTCGGGCTGTGTTGAAGCTGTGCCAGGAAGGGGTGGAGGAGGAGGAAGGGGTATTCCTAGACCCCGATGTTTTGACGTCCCTCCCTTTGGGAAAAAGGGTTGGCCCAAAATTTTGAGGCGAGGGGGAAGGGGGGGGAAGATGACTTTGCTATGCCCCTCGCCCCAGGGGTTGGGGAAATCAAGGGGCTCCTCTCTCCATGAGTGTTTGGGGAGCCCTTTTCCCTAACTGTCCCGCATTAAGGCCATCAAAATGAACAACGTTACTGGGGGCCCACCCTCCGGATCCACGGTTAAAAACAAAACTCAGCATTTCCCCTTCCCCCCCCCAAAATAGAGAGTAAAATGCAGGAAAGGAGCCCTTGCTGATTGATCAACGGGGAGACATCTTTGCGTCTGCTTCACGTTCTTCAAATGTCACGGTGGAAACAACCCCAGCGACGTACAGCGTAGAGTGCCAAGTAGGCGAGGGGCGCAGCGGGGAAAGGGGGAAAGCCTAATGGGTGCCTCTGGAATCTTATTTCCCACTCACCAACGCATGCAATGCAGGCCCCAATCAACACACGAGCCCCTTTAAGATTATGGTCCCGACTATCTGGGGCTCAACACCGAGTTTTTGTAGTGTTCCGGACCCAATGACTTCTGGTATCCAAATGGACGAATGGCCCGAGCTACTCCCCCACGCCATAGGGGGTTTTTGTCCTGCCCAGCAGCCAGCTTAATCTGGCGGACCTTCGCACAGCTGGGGGAGTCTTTACAGAAAAAACGCACCCGGGCTTTCACAGAAAAGGGGGGGTCGTTTGCTTTCACAAGATGAATCAGGCATGGATCTCTGATAGTTGGGGCCCCTTTGCCGAGGTCCCCGATTAGTTGCTGGTCCTTCCTTCCTTTTCAAACGAAATGTCCTCTTGAAAAACTTTTTTTTAAAATGATCATTTTTTCCTGCAATTTTTTATTCTCTTTTCCCAACATTCTTTTGCTGGTTTTGCTGGGGAGGAGACTGTAAAAAAACCAGGTTTCGTGACAAAACCATATTCCATTTTCCCCCTTATCTTTAGAATTTTGATTTTCAAAAGGTTTTGGGGCCCGTGTTTTCCTCACAATTTTTAATAGTGGCTGAGAAATATTTTATAATTTTTTTTTGGTCTGGTGCTGGAGATACAGCAATAATCGGGGCCCTTTTGGGAAAAGAAATGTGGCTTTTTTGTGGATTTTTCCCCCCAAATTTTTAAAAAGTGGGAGAATCATTTTTTAATTTTTTGGGTCATGCTGCTTTTTAAATGCAGCAAAACACAGGTCCTATTTTAAAAAAATGTTGTTTCTAACAACATTTGTTCTTCAAATTACCAAAATGCTAAGGGGCTGTTTTGAATTTTTGGGGGCATTTTGCTGTGACATGCAGCTATACTCAGGTGCTATTTTAAAAAAATGTTGTTTCTAAAGACATTTGTTCTTACAATTTTCAAGATTGCCAAGGGTGATGGTGCTGTCAGAAACAGGAATAGTAGGACATGTTAATGGACCATATTTCAAAAGACTTGTTTTTGCAAATCTTTAAATAGCTATCATCCTGTAAGAGACAACCCCTTTAAAACTTAAAAAAAAGAAACAAAACTGGTGGAATTCCATCCTTTTTAAAAATGTGTTTTCTAGACTTAAACTACTAAAAAACTTTCATGTACAAAAAAGGGTAAAAAAAATTCCCTGAAATGTACAAGGGAGGGACAGGAAAACTTGCCAGATGTAGGTTATTCAGAGGGGCCCTGGAGTATGGAGCACGGACAAGAACAAAGAAAAAGACAATTCCTCCAGCACTTGAGTAAAATGGGAAAAAAAATCAAAAAAAAAAAGGGCACCTGGGTGAACAGGGAGCGTTAACCCCGTTTTCCAAGGAAGCTCAATTGGTCCACACTCATCGGAGGGCAAGCGCTACCCCTATTGACTGTGTACGAGGAAAAAGGGTGGAGTTTTTCACACTTCCGCTTCCGCACTCTGCTTCACCGACGTTTTCGTTGCTGCGTCATCAGGCATTTTAACCTGCGGGGTTTAAAAGTGTGGCCCAGCCGGGTCTCACCGCTCCCACTGAATCCGCCCTGGGGAACTGCGGTCCAGGACAGATATAGTCTATGTCCAGTGAAACTAAAAGGGGTTGAAAGTCCTTTTTCCGGGACTTTTTAATCTGGGGGGCATGGGAAAAGTGCTCGCACAGGAACAGACACCGCCAAACTGTACAATAGCTCTATATACAGAAATATGCTCACACAGAAGCCCCGACACCGCCAAACTGTACAATAGCCTATACTACAGAAATATGCTAGCCAGGGGCCTGACACCGCCAAACTGTCACTAGCTCTTACCAGAAATATGCTCAGCACAGGAAAGTGACACCGCCCCAAAAGAACCAAACCATAATACAGAGAAATGCCAGCACAGGACCTGACACCGCCAAACTTTTAAAATAGCTTATACTCAAGAATAGTGCTCAGCACGGAACCTGACACCCCAAACTTACCAACCCTTTTAAATACAGAGATAGTGCTCAGCACAGGAACCCGAACAGCCAAAACCCACACATTGCTTATACTACAGGAAAAAAAGTGCTCGCAAGGGCGTGACACCGCAAAACCCTACCATACCCCATAATCAGAGAATAGTGCTAGCACAGGAGCCGACACCCCAAACTGTACACATACCTATAACAGAGAAAAATTCAGCACAGGAACCTGACACCGCCAAACTGTACACATGCTCAACCAGAGAATATGCTCAGCACAGGAACCCGACACCGCCAAACCGTACACATAGCTCTAACTGCAGAGAATAGGCTCAACAGGAGCCTGACACCCCCAAACTGTACATATAGCTCTATACTTCAGAGAAAAAGTGCTCACACAGGAGCCCGACACCCCAAACTGTACACAAGTCTATACTACGAGAATAGGCTCAGCACGAAGCCTGACACCGCCAAACTGTCACATCTTATACACAGAGAATATGTCGCACAGACCGAACCCCCAAAATGTACACAAACTCTATACACAGGAAATTGGGTCAGCACAGAACCTGAACCCCCAAACTGTACACATATTTTTTACTGCAGAGAAAATGCTCAGCACAGGACCTACACCGCCAAACGTACACATAGCTCTATCACGGAAAGTGCTCAGCAAGGGGCCGACCCGCCAAAAAGAAAACTAGTCTAACCATAGATAGTGCTCACACGGACCCGACCCGCCAAACTTTACACATAGCCCATATACAGAGAAAAGTGCTCACACAGGACCTGACACCCCAAACTGTACACATAGCTCTATAACATAGAATGTGCTCACACAGGGCCTGACACCGCCAAACTGTACAATAGCTTTCTAAAGGAATAGTGCTCAGCCAAGCCTGACACCGCCAAACTGTACACATAGCTCTATCTACAAGAATAGTGCCAGCACAGGCCGACACCGCCCAAAAGTACACATACTCATACTACAGAGAATAGTGCTCAGCACAGGAGCCTGACACCGCCAAACTGTAACATGCTCTATCTACAGAGAATAGTGCTCAGCACAGAAGCCTGCACCCCAAACTGTACACAAGCTCTATACTGCAGAAATATTTCTCAGACAGAGCCTACACCGCCAAAGACACATAGCTCTATACTACAGAGTGTGCTCAGCCAGGGGCCTGACACCGCCAAAACGTACACATAGTTATACTACATAGAATAGTGCTCAGCACAGGGCCGACACCGCCAAAATTTACACATACTCTATAGTACAGAGAATAATGCCCAGCACAGGGCCCGACACCCCCAAACTGTCCATGCTCTATACTACAAAAAATAGTGTCAGCCAGGGGCCCGAAACCCCCCAAACTTACACTAGCTCTTACTACAGAGAATAGTGCTCAGCACGGAGCTGACACCGCCAAAAAAGTACACATAGTCTATCTACAGAAATATGCTCAGCAGGTTTTGGGGTCATGCGGTTCCGGACGGGATATTTAATGTCCAGTTCAAGTAAATGATGGTTCAAATCAACGCCTTCTCATTTTAATTTGTGGGTGATGCAGGGTTTTGGGGCGGCTGTGGGACAAGAAGGGTAGTGAATGGTCTGTGACTTTTTTCTGGGGATTTTTTTAAAACCCAAATGTGTTGCCAAGATGTAACGTATCCATTTTACTGTTGGGTGTTTTAAATTTCCGCTTTCCCGCCCTGTTTTGGGTGAAAAAGAAGGTGTTTTTCCTCCCCATGACTTTAAAGGTCATCGGCGATAATCGGTTACGACATCGAAAAAACGTCTAGATAATGCCGATTTGACTATCGACCCGATGACGATAGTCAACATAATCGCTCATCACTAGTGCTCACCTGTCCTCGCTCCTACTCCAGTCTGCATTTTTGTCTGTGTCCTGTACATAAACACTCATCTGGATTTAAAAGTGTACCAATTACCTGTCCAATGACATACAACCTCTTGTGATTTAAGGAACCCCCTTGCTCGGGACTTTCATGATTTTCCCCCTGAGCTCCTGACCAGCTGCTGCTTACTGCTGTCCTGATACCTCGTTTCTGCTGTTACCTGCCGTCATACCTGTCAGCTACTTGTCTCAGTCCCAGTTTCCAGTGTTCTTTTAACCCTGTTGTGTCCAGGTTACTTTTCCTGCTACCTATATTCTTGATAACTCGTTTCTGCTGTTACCTGCCATTATGTTACTCTGCTACTTGCCCGGGACTCTGTCTACCTGTCTACGGCCTCACCTGCTGTGACCCGTCGCCTCTACCCGTACCCAGTGTCTTCCGTCCAGCACTTCAGCTGTCACCGCGAGTAGCCAAGTCAGGGCTAGCAACCTGTGGGTTTTACCGCAGAGAAGTCCATCCGACCCTGTGGCGGGCTCTGGTGAAGACCAGGGTTCTCCTTAGACTTTGTTCCCTGGCGTGGTCTGCTTCTACACCATCTACGCTCACGGTGATCACAGAGGATCTACAGTGTCAGTCCTTACTGACTCTGGAAAACGTGACAACGTCACTGACTAGCGCAGTAGTAACATGCCACTGCTGTTTGGACACTCGCTTCCAAACAGTGACGTCAGACAGGGGCACGTGATCGGTGCAACCAGTTAGGTCCACAGCAGTGACGTCTCCATACGAAAGAAGGAAGCAATAAAAGAAGACTGGGGAGAGCAAAGGTGGAGCAGCGTAGGAACAGCAGTGAGGGGAGAGGTGAGTATATATCTATACATATATTTTATTTTAAGTAGGCGGCAGCGGTAAAGTTAAAAATACAATTATTTTCATGGTCCATGCCATGACTCCTGTGCTGAGCCGCGGGCATGGCCGTGACCCGTCCACTGCGGCGGCGTCCTCTAGTGTCCCCGCTGCTGAATACTTACCAGTCCAGACTCCTGTTCCACCATTCATTCCTTCTTCCATTCCGACTTTTGTTCCCCAATCACAAACCTCATTTGTGCCTTTTTTCACTTAAATGAATCTTTTTAACACAACCTTTCTTTCAGAGCTTTTCACAGTGGCATATGCAGGGAGGTTCCTTGTTAATCCTCCTAATACTTCCAATTAACAGACAACAGCACAGCCCAATATATTTTAGCAAAGTCCTATTTTACTCATTTCATGTATATGTAATACATTATCGACTATTAGGTCATCACATAAACATTTTCAATTTTTAACCTGTGTGATGCTCAGCCTCTCGAAAGTTCAGGAAAGGGGTTATATAGCTATTAAAATGCCACTGCGGTAAAGTTTATATTGGACAGAAGTCGTAGTGTAATGACTCGTATTAATGAGCATAAATCGGCAATTCGTACTTATAGGGATAGAACTGAATTAAGCACTGTAAACCAGAAAAAATACGGAGAGACCCCTATAGCCAGGGATGCAGGACATCAGATAAGCGACCTTAGGTGTGTGTATTGGAGGAGGTGCAGGCACAATGGGATATATCGATGACTACTAAGCTTCTCAGACGGGAGGCATATTGGATATATACTGTGGAATCCCCCCCCCCCCCCAAGGGACTTAAAGGGGTTGTCTCACTACATTGATTAGTCCTGTTTTCTTGGTTTCCTTTTGAATTCAGGGGCGTGTTTACTGGCTTCTACTAGGCTGCAGTAAAAGCCAGGTCAGTAGCTTTAGCAACCAGTGCTGGCAGCCTATCAGGAGAGAGAACAGGTCTGTAGCTATAGCAACCAGTGCTGGCAGCCAATCAGATAGAATGGACAGGTCTGTAGCTATAGCAACCAGTGCTGGGGGCCTATCAGGAGAGATCAAACAGGTCTGTAGCTTTAGCAACCAGTGCTGGGGGCCTATCAGGAGAGATCAAACAGGTCTGTAGCTTTAGCAACCAGTGCTGGCAGCCTATCAGGAGAGAGAACAGGTCCGAAGTTATAGCGACCTGAGGAGCTGATGCAGCCCATACAAGAGGGGATATCTAGGAATAGGTAGGACACTGTTAATGGACACATATTGCAAAGTGACTTGTTTTTCCGCGATCTTTAACATAAATAGCATCAATCCTTGTAGTGAGACAACCCCCTTTAAATAAATGGTGATCTTAAATGCTTTCTGTGATTGTTTTAATTTTCATTGTGTAATATGTGTTTGTATTGTGAATGTTTTACACTCTATGTTTTGTGAGTATCTAATGTTGTACATTATGATCCCATAGGGTGCACCACACTGTACAGCTGGGATTACCTATACCGAGGACTGAGACAAAGTATTTTGGTGCCTTAGGCAAATTAGGCATATAGGGCGACATGTATGAACAGGGCTGCGGCAGATATCTGGCCTCTGTTCATACATTTTTAAATCTCCACTCCAAGGCGCATTACATAGCGCCTGCAGTGCTTTATAATGCGCCCGATCTAGGGGGGGCGTGAGGGAGGCGGGGCACACTAGAACCATAGCAAAGCTACATATTTATAGCTTTGCTACGGCATTTCTAGGCACATTACTGCTGGAACAGGTAGAGCACTTTCAAAGTGGTTTACATGACCCAGAAATGTCGTACAAGCGCTAGAATGCGGCTGATTTATGACCCGCAGTAGAACAGATTCAGAAATCAGGGGCCTTCTAGACTAATGTTAGGCGCATGAAATTTGGTGTGTTAATGCCAAGTTTCATACATGTCGCCCATAGTGCCCTCCAATGGAAAATTCAGTCCACTCCATTTTTCCTTGCGCCTCTGTCCTCCCTGGATAAATTGACAAACCAGGGGTCTAGCGCAGTTTTTTTCTACTGAGTCCCCGGTCTCCACAAAATATAGGACATGTTCTACTTCCGGGGGTTCCGTAGCCTCATGTGTACGGCCAAAGGAGAATCCGAAATCCACGGGTTTTGGGCACAAAAAACACGTGGGTATTTTAATTTAGCTGTGTAAACCTACCCCTAAAATTACTGTAACGGCATGGTATGGATCCGCGGGCCCCGCAAGCGATGGGGAAGCCCACCCAGGGAAGGAATCTAATTAGAACCCGGTTTTTTCACCAGAGCCCGCCGCAAAGGGGGGATGGACTTGCTGCGGCGGAGAACTACCGGTCTTTTCCACTGGGGGGGATTTTGCTTGCGGTGGTACCAAAGGGAAAAGCGGGGTTACAAATCGGAGGCGAGGCGTAGTCAGGACGGGCAATGGGTCAGGCAGGCGGCAAGTTCGTGGTCAGGAAACAGCGAGTGGTCTTTACACGGAAAAGGCAAAAAAGGAAAAAGACGCTTTCTCAAAGCTCAGGGGGCACTAAAGATCCGGCAGAGGGGTGCCGGGGAGGAGCCAAAATATAGGGTCATGGCCGGCAATCAGCCAATTACCGCGCACTGGGCCCCTTTAAGAGAGAGGGGACTGGCGCGCCCCCGCGCCTAAGGGAACGGGGGCGCGCCCGACGGGTGGTGAGCCACCGGGGTCAGGGGCCCGGGGAATTATTATCCCGCGGGACAGGCGCCCCCCACCCGGGGCCACGGACCCTGCCGCCACTCCCCCCCCACACGAGAGGGGCCGGGGGGCGATCCGCCCGCCCCCCGGGGAAAGGTCTGCGGGGCCGCTCGTTACAATTACTTTGCAGCAGTACACCAATTTTAAAATACATTTTTTTTTATAAATCAAAGTAACAGCTGGGGAAAATCTCATTACTAAAAAGATATTAAAGGGTTTTTTCCAGAATCAGTTCCCTTTCCTGTTATCTGATCAGAGACAAGACGGCTGACAAGACATGCATTTTCCCGGGAGTGTCTACAATGTTTACACAAATAATTACATTTGAACCAGTGGATTCTCATACAAAAACAATAATTTCTCCACAGTCCCCCTTTCTAATCCTTCAGTTTCCCCCGTCCACAATAAGAAGGCAGCCCCCCCCTGGTCCCCGTCCAAAGTAAACTTCAGATAACTAAGGGCATGGAAAAAAACTGAGCTCCAAGGCTTCACTTTTTTTAATCACATATATTTAGAAAATAATTAAAAACCCATTTTGGAGGATCCCACGTCAACAAAATTTCATCATGGCAAAACCCCTTTAAGAGCGACATGTAGTACTTTGGCGCCCAGACTAAATATTTTTGCACACTTTTGTAGTTAAATGCGCCTGAATCCTGCGGGTCAAAATTTTTGCACTTTTTTTACTACAAAGCGCACTTCTGGCTCAGGTAAACCACTTTGAAAGTGCTCTACCTGTTCCAGCAGTAATGCGCCTGGTTTTGCTGTACTGAAGCTATAAATCTTTTACCTTTGTACAGTTGTAGTGCGACACGCCTCCAGCACACCCCGAGATCGGGTGCATTACAAAGAGCTGCGGGTGCTCTGTAATGTGCCTGGTATTGTAGTCCACCTAATTAAAATATAGCGAACAGGGCTGCAACAGTTTTCAGATTGAAATGACACCATCCCTAAATAAACTTTGAAAGGGTTGTCTCGCTACAAGGATTGCTGCTTTTTATGTTAAAGATCTTGCAAAAACAAGTCACTTTACAATATATGTCCATTAACAGTGTACGACCTATTCCTAGATATCCCCTCTTGTATGGGCTGCATCAGCTCCTTAGGTTGCTATAGCTACAGACCTGTTCAATCTCTCTTGATAGGCTGTCAGCACTGGTTGCTATAGCTACAGACCTGTTCAATCTCTCATGATAGGCTGCAAGCACTGGTTGCTATAACTACAGACCTGGCTTCTACTGCAGCCTACTAGAAGCCGGTAAACACGCCTCTGAATTCAAAATGAAACTAAGAAAACAGGACCGAGGTAAGATGAATCAATGTAGTGAGACAACCCCTTTAAAGAGCACTTGTGGGTTACCACTTATTTTACAGAAAATCTCTATATCTATAATACATATATTTTTTACTCCATTTCTCCTACCTCTCCATTACCATTCATGACATAAGTACTGGGCACTGCCATATATACATAATTATTAGACGATGTAGCCATTGTGATAAGGAATATTCTTAGCCTTTACTTTAACCCATGACACCAGCATTAATCATATATAATTACTGCTTCCAGCTGGTACATATTAAATAAGGAGACGTTACACTTAAGAGATCATTAAATTTGTCCTTTAAATTTAAAAGATGACATCACTGAGACATTGGCTATTTTTGGTGAATTAATACTTTTTTTATGCTCCGGGAGAATCAGAGACTTATCTGAGTAATGCATTCAAAGTACAGAAACCATGAATATACTGGGCCTTATGTATGAAAGCTGTCTAGCAGTAAGACGGTCTTTGTTGACCATAGCAACCAATCAGAGCCCATAGCAACCAATCAGAGCTCATAGCAAACAATCAGAGCCCATAGCAACCAAATTAGAGCTCATAGCAACCAATCAGAGCTCAAATCACTTAATCAGAGCTGAGAGTAAACAATCACAGCTTATAGCAACCAATCAGAGCCCATAGCAACCAATCAGAGCCCATAACAACCAATCAGAGCTCGTAGCAGCCAATCAGAGCCCATAACAACCAATCAGAGCTCATAGCAACTAATCAGAGCTTATAGCAACCAATCAGAGCCCGTAGCACCCAATCAGAGCCTATAGCAAACAAAAAGAGCTCATAGCAACCAATCAGAGCTCGGCTTTCATTTCATATAGTGCTCTGGAAGAATGAAAGCTGAGCTCTGATTGGTTGCCATGAGCTCTAATTGGTTGCTATGAGCTCTGATTGGTTGCTATGACCTCTGATTGGTTGCTATGAGCTCTGGTTACTATAAACTCTGGCTACTATAGGCTCTGATTGGTTGCTATGGACACCAAAGATTCCTACTGCTGGACGTTTTCATACATTAGGCCCACTGTATCTAACTTTGACAAAGCTACTGGGGCAGATTTATCAATAGTGTCTTACTCTTAGACAGTTCTAAGTTAGATTAGACAGTCTTGCAATTCGTCACATTTATCATAGTGTTGACAAATCTGGCACAGATTAATATTGTCTAGTCTCACTTTGCACCACTATTAAGTTGGCTTACTTTATGCTACTAACATGCATCAAAATTTTGCCGCAATTTTGTTGCATGTGAAGCCGCACCTATTTGTCTGCAACACCACGCCCCTTTGTCGAGGTCACAATTGGACAAGGCGCAGAAGTATCTAGAAACTGTCTAAAACACATCAATAAATGTGTTGTTATGCATGGACGACATTATTTCTGGCACAAATTGGGCCAGAATTTTTGCGCAATTGCCTTGATAAATGTGCTTCAATATCTGCATGGACTCTTTGGACGACATGTATGAAACTTGGTGCCAACAAGCCAGTTCTGAATAGATATGGAGGAGTGTAGGTTTTGACAGTATGTATGAACCTGTCGTATGTGGTGTGTGGTATGCTTTGCATAGTATAGAATATCTTCGGCACATTCAAAAGTGCCGTGCATGGTGCAGGTTTGGGTGTACGACTGTTCATACATCTATAGAACAGCGCCACGGCAGTTTTTTGGCGGAAGATACGCCAAAAATTGGCACAGCTTTGTTCATACATGTCGCCCCTTATGTCCTCCCTATACTTAGTGAGCTTCAATCTGGTACTCGTTTCTTTCCACTTTCTAAAAACCTTCTGATAGATTTATTGACTTCCTAGCAATCTAATCCTAGTGTGCGTGATATAGGATGTTTTAATTGTGAGCCCAAAATGGGGGGCAAACCCAAGGTGACGACGACGCGGTGGAAGATGTTGATTTTATAAGCAACTTATTGTTATTATTTAACCCCTAAGCCCCAAAGCCTGAAAAAAACTTAAAGACCAAACATTTTTTTAGTTTTTTCCCCCTTGCCTTTCAAAAGTTGTAACTTTTTTTTTTTTTCAGTGAGCATTTTATGAGCCTGTTTTTTTTCGAGACAAATTGTAATTTTGGGGAAAAAGTTTAAATTCACTTATAAAAATTTCAAATTTATTTAAAAAAAATTTCAAATAAAAAATTTTTTTTTTTTTTTTTTTTTTTTTATTTTTTTTACACCCCTTCAAAATTTCAACTTAATAACTTGTTAGATTAACTCTACAGGCTATTACAGTTGTGTGGATACATAATATGTGTAGTTTTTTTGTGTGTGTAATGTATGCAAAATTAAATATTTATTTTATTATTTTCTTTTTTTATTCTTTTATTTACACTTTTTATGTGTTTGACTTTTTTTTTTTTAAATCCCATGAAGAAAGAACTGTTTTACTTTTATCTATTTATTTTTTTTACACTTGGCAATATATTAGTATATTCATATATGCTAATACATTATAATCTGTGTCAGTCTGACACAGGCAGTGATCAGGACAGCACACAGTGTGCCCTGATCACTGGCTTATTACACAATCAGCCCTGGAGCTACTCTAGGTCCCCAGGGCTGACTGTGCAGCCGTTCCCCGGGCTCTGTCGGATCACCGGGTGTTCCGATCACCTAACAGAGCATGGAAACCCTTTGAGTGTGCTGCAGTGACGAACTGCGGCAATCAAAGGGCCAAAGCACTGGGGAGCAGAGGTTTCCCCCGCTCCCCGGTGCTCACAGGAGCTGCGCTGGAATCAGGGCTGTGTAGTACAGCCCCGTTCTCAGAGCTGCTGCGGTGCCGGGCGCTGCAAACTCCGATGTCTGCAGCGACGCCAGTAGACGTCGCTGCAGACGAACAACCTGAGATGCCTGATGTCAAAAGACGGTGGGGGACGGTCGTTAAGGAGTTAATTTATTAATTACAAGGGGGTTACATATATAGCATAGGACCAAACAAAGTACAGGGTGAGTCCCAGGATACCCTTTTATTTAGAAACGATAAGAAAAATGATGTAGGAAAACCTACCCAGTAATGAGTGAGCGGGTCTATCTTTTAGGCTATGTCCAGAACATGGCCACATTCTTGAAAGCGGTAGTTTTCGATCAAGGGCAAGTTTTTCCAATGGGAAGGTGGTCATGAACCAAATAAAAAACCAGAATTATCTCAGAAATGATGCTACAATCAGATCTACAATATCTCTTGTGGTTCAGAAGTTACCAACACAAAAAGTTGCAACAACAACAGCGACAGCTATTTCATGCAAGGGCGTAACTACGGGGGTAGCAGATGAAGCACCTGCCACAGGGCCCGGTGGCTTAGGGGGTCCACGCCCCGGGGCAGCTGCTATCACGTCTGCTACCCCGGTAATGCCGCTCCTGGGCCCGCCGGCAGTGAACATAACAGGTGGGTGCAGAGCTGCGGGGCCCAGCCAGGGCCGCCGATAGGGCAGTACAACTAGTACTGCTCTACCCGGCCCGGCCAGTCTGTGAAGCCAGGGGGGCCCGCCGCCACCGGCGAGCTCCGCCCCCTTGCTTTACAGAGGCGATCTTAATTGTATGCACGTCCGTGCGAGGCGCATAT
>JAODAL010060541.1:0-20838 GCA_025379985.1 Phyllomedusa bahiana | reverse complement strand
TTACCTACTAAAAAAAATAGTTTTTTATGATTTACACATTTAGAGGTGTCTGGCTGTAAGTACTAAAAAAATGGCTCTTTTTTGGGTAAGTTGAGGAGAGATCGGAAAAGACTTTTTGTGTGGTAAATTTGGGGCTAAAGATGTTATAACAACCTTTCCAAAGTAAATTTGAAGTTGTGTTCCAACGTAAAGTGCTTGTTGGAAAAGCTGGCTTGTCTGCACTTTAAACCTTTGAATTAATAAAATTTACGGTTGACCTAGTTTAAAAAGATAAATTGGGGGATTGTAGGGAAATGATAAAGTGGGGTCCATTAATAGAGGCTTTAAGGTGCAAAAGGACAGGACATGGAGTAAAGGAGGTGGATAGAGATGATAGAAATTTATTAATATCATCACTAGATGGAGAGTGGATATTTTCGCTTTTATGCAAATTGTATAACTGTGAGTAAAAATCACAAAACCTATCTGAAATATCAATAGGATTGATAATTTTTGCCCCAGAGTCAGAGGTCGGCGAGTAATTTTGTTTTAGATGAACAATTTGATTCTGTTGGCCATAGTTTCCCTCCTTTCACCCTGTAAAAAAGCTCCATTTCATTTTGTAAGATTTGCTATCAGAAAAATAGAAGCGTAACTGTTTTGGGTTAAATGGATTTTGGCAAAAGGGATGGATTTGTTTGAATTCATACCCGCCTTTTTAATTCAAAAGAAAATTTTAGTTTGGTTTGGCGGAGTCTTTTTCTTTAGATAAATTTTTGCATAATGTTTTCCTTATGTATGCCCTTTTGGGAACCACAGAGGGAAAGGGGAAGGGGACAGAAAAGAATTAACAAAAAATATTCCTGTAGTGACTTAATAAACTGGGCATTTGGAGGGTTTTTTACAGGAAGTTGTTTAATCCCCATAGATGTTTTTTTTTTCGCGTTGGGGTTTTAACACAAGGGCTAGGGGCATGGCTACCATTTTGCAGCCCAAAGTTGAGGGTTGGGGCCTGATCTAAAACATGCCTTCTACTAAAAAAAGTTTTGTAGAACCGGTTAGATAAAAGTATAACCCCTTTTTGTGGTGTGAATGATCCCCCAATATGTAGAGCTTTTCCAACGCAGGGAGTTTAAATCCCGGGGGTGGGGAAGTACGGGGTGTGGATCTATCAGCTCCTTGTTTTGATGATTAAAGTCACAACAAATTATAAGGCCTCCCCTCCTCACGTTCCTAGCAATGGGCAGAACTTTTTTTATAAAGATAAGTTGTTTGTAGTTGGGGGCATATAGGGATACCAAGGTATAAAGTTTGGAGTTTAATTCACAAATGAAAATTAATTTATCGACATCAGGATATAGAATAGTATCAATATGACGGAAGGAAAAGGGGATCTTTTAATTAAGATAGCAAACACAGCCTTTTTTAGTTGGTGCATTAGCCTGATAAATATGCGAACAGGACTTATGTTTTATCCTAGCGACATCAGCAGGAGTTAAATGAGTCTCCTGGATACAGGTAATGTTACGGGTGTCCCTGCGACCCCCGTGTCGGGTCGCAGGCACACCCGCAATGCGCGCAGCACCTCCTGCTGCGGCCGGTGCCGCAGCCCGACGCTCGGGCCGCGGACACCCCGGCACGCCGGGGGCCCTCACTTACCCGTCCACGCTCCGTTCCCGTCCTGGCGCACGCTCTGCTCCCGCCGGGTGCACCGCGCCCTCTAGCGCGTGGTGCGGCACTGCCGGGAAATTTAAAGGGACAGTGCGCCGGTGATTGGTCTCCCCGGGCACGGACCCTTTTAAGCCCTGCCTCTTCCCCAGCCCCTTTGCCGAATCGATAGTGCCCCTGTGCCTTGAGAGGAAGCTTTCCCTAAAGTGTCTTGTTTGTTTACTGTGTACTGTACCTTCTGCCTCCGTCCCTCTACACGAACCATTGCCACCTGTCCTGACTTCTTGCCTGTCCCCGGACTACGAGCCTGCTTCACGTTTTTTGTACCGCGCAACCACCTCGGCTCCCAAACCGCAAGCAACTCACGTCAGGGGTAGCGACCTGGTAGTAATTACGCGCAGCAAGTCCATCCGCTTTGCAGCGGGCTCTGGTGAAAACCGGACCTACTTAGGACCCCGCTCCCTGGCGTGGCTTATGCCATCGCTTGTGGTGGTCCAGAGGATCCACTACCACATCCGTAACAGTTCGATTCGGCCATGGATCCCGCCAAGGTGCCTCTACCGAGCGTCTCCGACCTCACTCCCAAACCGTGGCTCGCAAATCTAAGCAGACGCGCAGCAAGCGCAACAACTAAAACCAACTGACTACTATAATGCACAGCTCTGGCCACTCGCAGAAACAATCGGCTGCCGTGGCTAAAAGCAGCAGGTCATTCCGGGGGACATCTGCCGGCCCTAAACTCCGCTTGTCCATGCCGATGAAGTTTGACGGGGACTCTAAGGCCTGCAGGGGGTTCATCACCCAGTGTGCCCTCCACGGGAACTTATGGTGGTCATTTTCCCCACCCAAAAAGGTCCAAGGGGGCCCTTCGTGGTCAGTCTCCTCTCTGGGAAAGCCCTGGCCTGGGCGACACCACTTTGGGACCGAGGCGATCCTATCACAGCTGATCTGGCAACATTCTTGCAGGAGTTCCGCGGAGTCTTCGAAGAGCCTGCCCGCGCCTCGTCTGCTGAAACCGCTTTGTTAAATCTACAGCAGAGGAACTCCTCTTTTGGCAAACTACCCCGTGCAATTTCACACTTTAGCCTCTGAATGGCTTGGAATGATGCACGTTGTGCGCCACGTTCAAAAAAGGGCCTATCCGGCCAGATTAAGGATGCCCTCGCCACCTGGGACCCTCCGACGTCATTAAGTGAGCTCATCCACCTGGCAACCCGCATAGACATCCGTTTCTCGGAGAGACGGGAGGAGCTCCGCCAGGAACGCGAACCAGCTCAAACACTTCGGCTACCCCGTCTTGCGCCAGGTTTCAGCGTCCCCCACTGCCTCCTTCCCAGCCAGCCTTGGAAAGAGGCCATGCAAGTGGGACAGTACCGCTGTCTCCAACAAGAGCTTGCCCGCCCGGCGTGAGGAGAAGTTGGTCTCTACTGCGGCAGCCCCGAAAAACTTCCGTAGGGGTTGCCACTTCTTCGCCAACGCCCGGGGAAAAAAGCACGCCCTAGGGTTCTTTGGAGAGGCGTCCCGGGTTTGTGAGTAATCCCTCTCCACGGCTCATGTGCCAGCTCTGGTCACGTCCAATACCGGAATCTCGTTCCGAGTGTCGGCTTTCCTGCATCCTGATCGTCTGGGAGCTTTATGGATGCTTCGTTGGTGACCAAGTATCGTCTCTCGGTGGTCCGCCTAGACCAGCCCTTGGTCCTCTCCTCCGTCAGTGGTTATCTATTAAGTGACTCCATCCACTCCCGGATGAACCAGTGGTCCTACAAATAGGAGCCCTGCACAGGGAAAGGACCCAGTTCTTCGTGTTACCCCATTCTTCTCGGCTGTTCTACTGGGGCTTCCTTGGCTACAGCGTCACGCCCCTATGCTGGATTGGAAGACGGGTGAAGTTTTGCGCTGGGGCCGGACTGCCAGTTCGTTGTCTTTCGGCACCCGCCGGGTGCGCCCATCCCTCCGAAATCCTTCTCAACCCACCTACCTGGCTTAACCGCAACCTTATCAGGACTTCCAAGACGTTTTCTCCGAGAAGCGAGCTGAGACACTTCCTCCTCATTGCCCATATGATTGCCCCATAGACCTGCTACCTGGGGCTAGTCCTCCCCGGGGTAGGGTCTACCCGCTCTCCGTACCCGAAACTCAGGCGATGTCGGCCTACGTGGAAGAAAATCTACGAAAGGGTTTCATCCGCAAATCTACTTCTCCGGCGGGTGCCGGATTTTTCTTTGTGGAGAAGAAAGATGGATCCCTGAGACCGTGCATTGACTACCGTGGTCTAAATAAGATCACCATCAAAAAACCCCGGTCCCCCTCTGCCTTTAATCACGGAACTCTTTGACCGTCTCCGGCGAGCCAAGGTCTTCTCCAAATTGGACTTGCGGGGGGCATATAATCTCATCCGGATCCGGGAAGGCGACGAGTGGAAGACGGCCTTCAATACTCGTGATGGGCACTTTGAGTATCTGGTGATGCCCTTCGGTTTATGCAACGCTCCGGCCGTCTTCCAGGAATTTGTCAATTACATTTTCAGAGTCCTCCTATATTTTGTGTATTGGTCTACTTGGATGAAATCCTGGTATTCTCACCCATCTGGTTTCCTACCATTTAAACATGTGCGCCAGGTCTAAAAACGCCTGCGTGAGAACCTTCTTTACGCTAAACTGGAAATGTGCCTATTTCACCAGACCAGCCTCCCGTTCTTGGATAAAAATCTCTGATAAGGGTCTGCGGAATGGATCCCACTAAACTCTCTGCGTCCTACAGTGGCCCGACCTGTTAGCCTGCAGGCCATACAACGCTTCTTGGGCTTCGCAAATTATTACCGGCAGTTTATTCACGATTTTCGACGTTGGTAGCACCAATTGTGGCTCTTTCTAAAAATATGCCAACCCGAGAAAATGTGGCCTCCGGCCGCCGAAGAAGCCTTTTCCAAGTTGAAGGCAGCAAATTTGCCTCCGCACGGTGTTATCCTGGCCCGATACCGAGAAAACCCTTCTTTCTAGAAGTCCACGCCTCTTCCATAGGGGCTGGAGCCTGCTCACCCCAAAGGGGCCCAAGGGCAAGACTCGGACCTGTGGGTTCTTTTCCAGGGCCTTCTCACCGGCAGGGGAGGGGAAATATACCATCGGGGATCGGAAACTTTTAGCCCATTAATACTTGCCCTAGAAGAATGGCGCCACCTCCTGGAGGGTGTTCGTTTCCCCTTGAATATCTTCACTGACCACTAAAATCTCCCCTATCTCCAGCGCAACGTTTGAACCCTCATCAAGCGAGATGGTCTCTGTTCGTTGCCCGTTTTAACTACATTATCCACTTCCGACCGGCAGAAAAGAACCTCAATGCCGATGCTCTTTCCCGTGCCTCCGATGTTAGTGGGGAGGAAGAGGTGGCTCCACAACATATCGTACCCCAGAATGCCTGATATCTGTGGCTCCCACTAACCTCCAAGGGGTACCCCCTGGGAAGACATATGTGCGCCCTGCGCTCCGGTTGAGGGGCCGAAATTTGGGGGCACTGTTCCGCATCGCTGGACACCCCGGGGTACGAAGGTCTTGTTCGCTGATTTCCCGGTTCTACTGGTGGCCTGGTGTCGCTAACGATGTAAAGGAGTTTGTGGAGGCCTGCACCACCTGTGCCCGCAACAAGTCACCTCGCCTAAAACCTGCGGGGTTTTTCCTACCTCCAACTTGCCTGTCCTACTGTCCTTGGAGCCATTTTTGCCATGGACTTCATAACTGACTTAACCCCCCTCTGAAGGAAATACGGTCATTGGGTGGTCATGACCGTTTTCCAAAATGGCTCATTTTGTTCCCTTGCCTGGCCTTCCTTCTGCGCCTTGGCTCGCCAACATTTTTTTTAAACACATCTTCCGTCTGCATGGACTTCCCTTACATATAGTTTTGGACCGGGGAGTCCAGTTCTTCTCGAGATTTTGGCGAGGCCTCTGCTCGCTTCTGCAAGTGGAACTAGACTTCTCCTCTGCGTACCACCCACAATCCAATGGTCAAGTAGAGAGGGTGAATCAGGTCTAGGTACTTATCTCCGCCAAATTCACTTCTGCCAAGCAAGATGATTGGTCCAGTCTACCACCTTGGGGAGGAATTTTCGTATAATTTCCCTGGACTCTGATTCCGCTGGGGCATCTCCCTTCTCCATTGTTTTTCGGTCGGCCCCTCCCCGCCCTCCCCCTTCCACGCCCTCTGCCCCCTCCTTTTCCCTGCTGTGGACAGTCTGGTCCCTGACTATCCGCTGTCTGGAGGTGAGCGCGCCCGTCCTGCTTCAGGCCTCTGCCCATATGAAGACCCAAGCGGACAAGAAAAGAAGACCCCCTCCTTCCTTTGTCCCCGGGGGGTAAAGTATGGCTGTCTGCCAAATATATCTGTTTTAAAATCCCCAGCTATAACTGGGTCCCGTTTTTTAGGTCCCTTTGAAGTCCTGAGGTGCATTTAATCCTGTGGCCTACAAGCTCCGGCTCCCTCCGACCATGCGTATCCCAAACTCCTTCCATGTCTCCCTACTGAAGCCGGTCACCCATCACCGCTTCTCTCAGTCTGTGGTTCCCCCATCTCCCGTAGCTGATTCCACAAACGACTCTGTCGAGATATAGATTTTGGCCTCTAAGACTGGTAGGGGGAGACGATTTTTTTGGGTGGACTGGAAGGGGTTTGGGCCAGAAGAAAGGTCGTGGGAGCCGGAGGAGAACATCCTGGAGCGGGGTCTCGTGTCTACGTGTGTGCGGGCCAGAAAGCGGGGGAGGCCACCAGGGAGGGGGTCCTGGTACAGGTGGCCCTGCGACCCCCGTGTCGGGTCGCAGGCACACCCGCAACACCGCAGCACCTCCTGCTGCGGCCGGTGCCGCAGCCCGACGCCCCGGGCCGCGGACACCCCGGCAAGCCTGGGGCTCCACTTACCCGTCCCAAAGCTCCTGTTCCCGTCCCGGCGCGCGCTCCTGCTGCCGGCCGGGTGCACGCGCTCCCTCTAGCGCGCGCGCGGCACTGCCGGGAAATTTAAAGGGACAGTGCGTCGGTGATTGGTCTCACCGGGTACGGACCCTATTTAAGCCCTGCCTCTTCCCCAGCACCTTTGCCGAATCGATAGTGCCCTGTGCCTCGAGAGGAAGCGTTCCTAAAGTGTCTTGTTCCGTTTACTGTGTACCGAACCTTCTGCCTCCGTCCCTCGACCACGAACCATTGCCGCCTGTCCTGACCTTCTGCCTGTCCCCGACTACGAGCCTGCTTCACGATTTGTAAACCCCACAACAAACCTCGGCTGCCACCCCAAGCAAGTCACGTCAGGGGGTTATCGACCTGGTTAGTAAACCGCGCAGCAAGTCCATCCCACTTTGCAGGGGTCTGGTGAAAACCCGGGCCCACTTAGACTCCGCTCCTGGCGTGGCTTATGCCATCGCTTGTGGTGGTCCAGAGGATCCACTACCACATCCGTAACAGGTAATCTCTGCACTGGATTTAAGAACGTCTCTCCATAACATGGAACGCTTGAACGGGGAATTCAACCCATTAACATTTAATGTATGTATTTTAAGAGCCATATTGAGAGTAATAAAAATGTTTCTGAGCTGCAGATTGGAACCTCAGTGTCACGGGTGTCCCCGCTCCTCGGCCCGCGGGTGTGTGCCGGGCCCGGGGCGCGACGCTGTCCGCAGGACGAGCGGCGGTCCCGCAGCGCACAGGGACTCACCTGACCTCGTTCCTGTCCCGTCCGCGCCCTCTGCCGGCCGAGGCGCGCGTGCGCTCGTTCCCTAAGATTTAAAGTGCCAGCGTCCCTTTAATTGGCTAATTGCCAGACGCCTCCTCTATTTAAGGTTACGCTCACTGTCACTCTGTGCTGGATCTATGTTGCCTCGTGCCTAAGCTAAAGCGTTCCCTAAGTATATTCTTGCCTTACCGTGTACCAGACCTCTTGCTACGTTTCTCGACTCCGAACCTCTGCCGCCTGCCCTGACCTCCTGCCTGCCTACGACTACGATTCTCGGACTACGACTCTGTACTACGCTGCACCTCGGCTGCCACCGCAGGCAAGTCACGTCAGGGGGGACGACCTGGTAGCCTCACGCCGCAGTAAGTCCATCCCACTTTGCGGCGGGCTCTGGTGAAAACCGGGGGCTACTTAGATTCCGTTCCCTGGCGTGACTTAACTACCATCGCTTGCGGTGGACCAGCGGATCCACTACCCAGCCGTTACAGTTAGATCCAGCCATGGATCCCGCCAAGGTGCCCCTGCCAAGCGTCGCAGATCTCACGTCCATTGTCGTCCAACAGTCGCAACAGATATCGCAACAAGCTCAGCAACTGGGACAGCTGTCCGCCATGATGCGCCAACTCCTGGCGTCCCAGCAGCAGCAACCTGTCTCTGCACCGGTGTCTTCTTCTATCCCAGCCGTCTCACTGGCAACCGTGGGTCCGAAGCTTTGCCTTCCACTGCCTTCCAAGTTTGATGGGGACTCGAAGCTCTGTAGAGGCTTCATCACGCAGTGCTTCATGCACGTGGCGTTGATGGCCGACCAGTTTCCCACTGAAAGGTCAAAGGTGGCGTTCGTGGTGAGTCTGCTTTCCGGAAAGGCCCTGGCCTGGGCGACGCCTCTTTGGGTCCGGAACGACCCTGTGACCGCAGATCTACAGGCCTTCCTCACCGAATTCCGCAGCATTTTCGATGAGCCTGCGCGAGCATCTTCCGCGGAGACGGCGCTGCTAAATCTACGCCAAGGGGACTCCTCTGTAGGGGATTATGCAGTTCAATTCCGCACCCTAGCCTCGAGCTGACCTGGAATGACGCCGCTCTCTGTGCTACATTTAAGAAGGGTCTGTCAAGCAGAGTAAAGGATGCTCTCGCCAGCCAGAGATCTCCCACCGTTGTTGAGTGAGCTCATCTATTTTGCACTCGCATAGACATGCGTTTGCGGAGAGAACAGAGGAGCTCCGTCAGGAGCAGGACTTTGCACAACCCCCAGTTTATCTCGTCTGGCCCCAGTATTTCAGAGATCTCTGCTGCCTCCCCCACAGTCGTCCCTGAGAACCCAAATGCAGGTGGACCGGGCTCATTTGTCGGAGTCGGAGCTCTCCCGTCGCAGGCTGGAGAACCTCTGCCTCTACTACGCCAGTCCGGACCATTTTAGCAGGAGTTGCCCCGCAGCGTCCTCAGCGGCCGGGAAACGCTCGCACCTGGGGGCTGTAGGAGAGGCGTCCCTAGGTGCTCAGCACTCCTCCCCACGACTGTTGTTGCCAGTGGAGGTTAAACCCACGGAAGGGTCTATCTCTAGGGCCTCTGCCTTCCTGGACTCGGGTTCCGCCGGGAACTTTATTCATGCCGCTCTGGTGTCACGCTTATCACTTGCCGGTGACCCGTCTGGAAAAGCCGTTGCTTATCTCTTCCGTCAGCGGGGAGCTCCTCGCGACTCCCATTTCGGTTTATCCCCAGGCCAGTGACCCTCCGTTTTGGGGGGTCTGCACACAGAGAAGTTTCTCCTTCCACGTTCTGCCTCGCGCTTTTTTCGGCGATCCTGTTGGGGCTACCCTGGTTGCAACGCCACCCCCTACGCTTGACTGGAAGACAGGCGAAGCCCCTTCGTTGGGGTTCGGAGTGCGGAACTTTTTTTTGGTGGCACCACGCCCGGTGTCCATCGCTCCTCCCCAGTCGTCCGTCGGCTTCTACAGGGTCTGCCAGCGGAGTACCAGGATTTTGGAGATGTGTTCTCGGAGAAACAGGCTGAGAAGTTACTCCTCATCGGCCCGTATGACTGTCCCATAGACCTCCTTCCCGGGCCCAGCCCCCAGGGGTAGGGTCTATCCTCTCTCCGTGCCCGAGACCCAGGCCAGTCAGCCTACATACAGGAGAATTTGTAAAAAAGGATTCATACGTAAATCCTCCTCGCCTGCCGGAGCCGGCTTCTTCTTCGTCCAGAAAAAAGACGGTTCGCTTCGCCCGTGCATTGATTACAGAGGGCTAAACAAGATCACGGTGAAGAATCGCTACCCTCTACCCCTGATATCTGAGCTCTTCGACCGCATCCGTGGAGCCAGGGTCTTCACCAAATTAGATCTACGTGAAGCCTACACCTCATCAGAATTGTGAGGGGGATGAGTGGAAAACGGCATTAAACACGCGGGACGGGCATTTCGAATATCTCGTGATGCTTTTTGGGCTGTGCAACGCCCCGGCCGTTTTCCAGGAGTTTGTCAATGACGTTTTTCGGGACTTGCTGTATACCTGCGTCATTGTATACCTGGACGATATTTTGATTTTTTCTCCTGACCTACAGACCCACCACAGACAATTACGCCAGGTCCTGCGACGCCTGTGGGACAACCGACTGTATGCCAAGTTGGAAAAGAGCTGCTTCCACCAGCCAGCCTTCCTTTCCGGGTTTACATAGGACTCTGGTCGGGGTCTTCAATGGATCCTGCGAAATCTCTGCGATCCGCAGTGGCCGCGAACCTGTGGGTCTCCGGGCGATTCAACGATTTTTAGGATTCGCCAATTATCCCGGCAGTTATTCCCCCTTTTACGGGTTTGGGGGTCCCATCGGGGCTCTCACGGAGAACGCCAATCTAAAGTGGTCCCATTGCGAGGAAGCGTTCCCGACTAAGCTGCGTTTCTCGCACATTTGGTCCGTCGGATCCAGGAGACCCTTCAGCCTTGAGGTAGATGCCCCTTCCGTGGGAGCAGGGGCGGTCCTGAACCCCGAAGGGCCCTAAAGGCAAGACCGTCACATGTGGTTTATTTTCAAAGCCTTCTCTTCGGCAGAACGAATATTATGCCCATTGGGAGATCGGGAGCTGTTGGCCCTAAAACTAGCCCTAGAGGAGTGGCGGCATCTCTTAGAGGGAGTCGACATCCGTTTGACGTCTTTACAGATCACAAGAATCTGCAATACCTGCAGACAGCTCAGCGCCTAAATCCTCGCCAGGCCCCGGGGGTCTCTTTTTTTCTCTCGTTTTGATTTTAAGATACACTTCCGTCCGGGCCCAGAAAAATGTCAAGGCAGATTTCTCTCTCCGTGCCTCTGACATTACCGGAGAGGAACCAGTATCTCGACATCAAATTTCTCCTGAACGGGTGGTCACATGGCTCCTGTGGATCTCCGTAGCGTCCCTCCGGGCGAAACCTTGTGCGCCCCGCATCAGGATAGAGAATTCTGGGTTGGCGGCATAGCTCTCTTCTGGCCGGTCATCTGGGGTACGAAATTTTCCCTTTCCCTCATCCGCGACACTACTGGTGGCCAACTCTGCTCCAGATGTCAAGGACTTTGTTCTTTCCTGTACCACTTGTGCCCGAAACAAGGTTCCACGCCACAGGCCCACAGGTCTCCTAGTCCCTCTGCCTGTTCCGGAGGCTCCATGGACACACATAGGCATGGACTTCATCACGGACCTTCCCCCTTCCTCGGGGGAACTCAGTCATCTGGGTGGTCACTGACCGATTTCAAATAATGTCCACTTTTTTTCCGCTGCTGGTCTTCCTTCAGCACCTCAATAGGCGGGCTATTTATTCCAGCACATTTTTCGCCTGCATGGTTTCCACCCCCATCGTCTCCGATCGTGGCGTTTCCCAATTGTCTCTAAATTCTGGGTGCCCTGTGTTCCGGTTGCAAATCAAACGGATTTTTTCCCCCGCAATTTCATCCTCAGACAAACGGGCAGGTGGAGAGGGTAAACCAGATCTTGGGCGGGTATCTACTACACTTGTGTCCGGACGCAGGACAACTGGTCCGAATTGCTTTCTTGGGCCGAGTTTCGTATAATCACCGGGACTCCGACTCAACTGGCCGCTCTCCATTTCTTGTGGTCTACGGCGTCAAACCCCCCCCTTCCCTCCCTTGGCTTCTGCCTTTCCCAGGGGCCCCGCCCTGGACAACCAGGGTTTAAGATATCAGTGTAATTGGGAGAGACCCGACATGAAGACACAAGTGACAAGAGGAGAAGAAACCCTTTCCCCAAGATTCCTCCCAGGGGATAAAGTGTGGCTCTCTTCTAGATACATACGACTCAAGATCCCTAGCTTTAAACTGGGTCCGCGGTTTCTGGGACCTTTCAGAGTACTGCGACAACTGAACCCGGTGTTCCTATAAACTCTGCCTGCCTCCGTCTCTCCGGGTTCCTAACGCATTTTATGTCTCCCTCCTAAAGCCGTTGGTCCTGAACCGGTTCTCCCAGTGGAGCACCGCTCCGTCTCCGGTGTTAGAATCCTCTGATGTCTTTGAAGTGAAGGACATCTTAGATATGAAGACCATCAGGTGTAAGCGATTTTTTCTTGTAGCTTGGAGGGGCTTCGGCCCCGCAGAGAGGTCCTGGGCACCGGAGTCAAATATCCTGAACTGAGACCTGATCCGCAGATTCCTTCGGCCTAAGAAGAGGGGGAGACCTAAGGGGGGGGGTACTGTCACGGGTGCCCCCGCTCCTCGGCCCGTGGACGCACCCGTGTCTGCCCCCCCGGGTGTGTGCCGGGCCCGGGGCGCGACGCTGTCCGCAGGACGGGCGGCGGTCCCGCAGCGCACAGGGACTCACCTGACCTCGTTCCTGTCCCGTCCGCGCCCTCTACCAGCCGAGGCGCGCATGCCCGTCCTCTAAGGCGCGCACGCGCTCGTTCCCGAAGATTTAAAGGGCCAGCGTCCCTTTAATTGGCTAATTGCCAGACGCCTCCTCTATTTAAGGTTTTCGCTCACTGTCACTCTGTGCTGGATCTATGTTGCCTCGTGCCTTAGTAAAGCGTTCCCTAAGTATATTCTCGCCTTACCGTGTACCAGACCTCTTGCTACGTTTCTCGACTCCGAACCTCTGCGCCCGCCCTGACCTTCCTGGGCCCGTCCACGACCACGAACCATTGCCGCCTGCCCTGACCTCCTGCCTGCCTACGAATACGATTCTCGGATACGACTCTGTACTCGCGACCTCGGCTTTCCACCGCAGGCAAGTCACGTCAAGGGGGGACGACCTGGTAGCCCCACGCCGCAGCAAGTCCAGCCCGCTTTGTGGCGGGCTCTGGTGAAAACCGGGGGCTACTTAGATTCCGTTCCCTGGCGTGGCTTAACTACCATCGCTTGCGGTGGACCAGCGGATCCACTACCCAGCCCTTACACTCAAGGATTAGCGGAATAAGGATTAAGCATTTTGAGAAGTTGTTTGAATACCTTACAAGAGCATTATCCACTGGGAAAATAAAAGAAGAAAAAGGAAAGTAAAGAAACAGAGAAACATAAACAGCAAACATGAGGATTAATATACTCCTGAAAACAAAAAACACGGAGGCCAGTCCTGCCTTAAACCTTTGGAGGGTCATCAGAAGTCTCAACAGAGCGCACACCGGAGACTCTTTAAAGGTAAAGATAGAAGAGCATTTAAGGATACCACGAAGATCAGTCTAGAGTTCTTGTAATCTTAGAAGACTTTTCAGACCAGATATGGAGAATTCTTATTGTGATGGTGGTTTGAGAGCAGTGGCCCAAAGTCATTCAACCCTTTGAAAACACCACTTAACAGCCTGTCTGCTCCTTTAGAATGTTTATCGGTTAACTTTTTGATTTTTTCTTTTCCTTTTTTTTAAGCATATCGCTGCACTTTTTAAAAATAAAAAAAACATACCCCCTGTTGCAGTGCTGCACACTCTCTATTAGACTTCTGTTTTCTTCTGGTCTTCTTCAAAATGTGATGTCACCACTGCAGCCGCTGCGCTTAAATTCAGTGACATCAGCCATAGGCATGTGACAGCTGCAGCGGTGTTGTCCTGTGTGGAAGAAGACCAGAAGAAACAAAAGATTGATGCAAAGTAAGGACAGCGTAGCACGGGTTCTGAGGTGAGAAGAGAGGCGAGTTTTAGTTGTTTTTTTACTTTCAAAAGTGCAGCGGTGTACTGAAAACAATGTAAAAAATTAACCACACAACTTCTTTGATGCCAACTGTTATGCCCAGAGCCGCTTTGCACCAGGCTGGACTAACTTAAATTTGATGCAGGGCATCCCTATTAGTTTGATAGCAGTGAGAGGACCAAATTCATTTAACCCTTCAAAAACACCAGTTACCTATTCAAATTAGTAAATCCTCTCCACTTTAATGCCAGTTTTTATGCTCAAAACCACTTTGGGTCAGGCTGAATTAAACGGATTTTGATGCAGGATATACTTATGGTTGTGATCCTATTATAAGAATAGCAACCTAAAGTCATTCAACTCTTCAGCACATTACTGACATGCCAGTGAGGGAGTATGAAGTGCAAAGCTGCAATCAAAAATTTCAGGGCCCTACACAGCCAAAGCTTATGGGTTCCCCATCTCTTTTTTCGGAGTAGCGTATGTTATCTGTATTCTTCAAATCAGTAAGTATTCAAGGGCAAAAAAGTTCCACCTCTATATAGCGATTAATACCACTATAATGTTACTGCCAGAACCAGTATACCAAGACTAACGTTACCAATAACAACAATATACAAAGACTAAATAATACCACCACATATCAGTACTATATAGTGACTACCACCACCAAACTGTTACTCACAAAATCAATATACCAAGACCAATATTACCAATGACTAAACTATGGAAGGACAAAATAATACCACCACTTATTACTACCATATATTGACTAATACAATTAATATGTTACTAACCAAACCAGTATACCAAGACCAATATCACCAAAAACTACAATATACAAGGATCAAATAATACTGCCACGCTATCACCACATATTACCACCATAAAGTGACTGAATGAGACCATTATACTTTTACAAAATATAAACCGTTACAGTAAGACCCCTATTACTGCCATACAGTGACCATATAATGGTAGTTAGCAGTGTACAAAGGCTCTGCATACAGATAAGTAATTACAGTATAATTACATCCCGTGACTGACAAGAGATGTCTTCTCTGAGAAGAGTAATTGTCTTTCCCTTGTTTTCTCCATCCAGTCCAGGTTACCATGATATCCCGGCCATGACTCATCTCTGCGGAATTTACCACAAAAACATGTTAGCACCTTCGCTCCTGTTCACCACCTTTGTACAAACTTCACGTGCAGAACACCCCACATAGTAATAATGTCCCCCTTATGCCCCACACAGTAAGTGCACCCCCAATTAAACTACCCCCAGCCGATTACAGGATTCCTATTTGCGCCACTAGTAGGTAGACCCCCAATATAGTAGGTAGGTACACAGCGCATATAGTAGGTAGCAACTCACAAAAAAAATAGTCAGACAGATAGATATTTAGGTATGTAAGCCCCCATTAGGAAGATAAGCCCATCATTAGATAAGTAGATAGGTAGGCCCCCATTAGGTATGTAAGCCGCCATTAGATAAATAGGTAGGCACCCCAACAGGTAGATACATGCACCATCAAATAGGTGTTCCCTCGTTATCAGTAGATAAGAATGTTTATAGTCCTCCATTAGCTAAATAGGCTTCTTCATAGGTAGGGATATAAGTCCTCTCAGTAGGTAGATATATAGGACCCCTTAATAGGAAGATAAATATATAGGCCTTCCAATAGGTAGATGGGAAGGTAAATAGTCCCCCATTAGGTTGCTATATAGGTCCCTCGGTAGGTATGTAGAGTCCCCTAGTTGGTAGTTATATAGAGTCACCAAGTAGGTAAATAGGTATATAGGACCCCTTATTAGGTATGTGTGAATATAGGGCCCCCTAGCAGGTAGGTGGGTATAAAGGGCCCTCTATTAGGTAGGTGGGCATATAGGGCCCCCTACTAGAGATTGGTGGGTACATAGTGCCCCCTAGCAGGTATGTGGGTATAAAGGGTCCTCTAGTAGGTAGGTAAGTATATATAAGGCCCCCTAGTATAGGTAGGTGGGTATATAGTGCCCCCTATTAGATAGGTACATAGTGCCCCCCCTCCCCGTAGTGTCCCACAGGAACCCCCAGCAGTTAGTTAGATATATAGGCTCCTAATAGGTAGGTATATAAGGACCTCCAAGTAGTGAAATAGGTATATAGGGCCCCCAAGTAGGTAAGCAAATCTAAGCCCCCTCAGTGGTAGGTACATAGGGCCCCAGTAATTATATAGAGAACCTCATTAAAACTAAATAAAAAATAATACTCACCTCTCCCCATTCCTACACCGAACAGAGCTGGTTTGAGCTCAGCATAGACAACGTGACGATGCTCTTGGAGTCGTCTAGGCCATAAGCCTGGTGTCTCAGGCTTAAAGCCTAGAACAGACCTCAGCTCAGGCAGTATGATGACATTTCTACATAGCGCCATGGCACACTGTAGTAGTCGGTGGAACACAGAGCTGATGGCTTTCTGCTCTGCCTTGGTTCTCAACTGTATGTGTGCCCTTGCAGGCGAAAAAAGTGTAATAGAATTTAAACCTGCGTGTACTAGGGAAAAGGAAAATGTGCCTGTTCAGGAAGGGAGAAGGGGGTTAAATGCCACAGCCAGGAACCGGTTCAAAAAAGCATCTTGTCCTGCAAAAATAAGTCCTTGAATGGCTGTGCATGCGGAAAAGCAAAAAAGTTATGGCTCTTAGACCGCAAACAAGAAAAGACTAACGTGATGAAAAGAAATGCACTGCGGTATTAAGGGGGTGTTGTCACTGTGCTGTTTCACTCTTCACAGGCAGCTTCAGGCTCGCACTTCCTGATTAGCCCCTGGTGATTCTACAGCAGTGATTGCCATATCAGCTCTGCTATTCCTAGCTGGGCCTGGTAGAATTACATTGGTGATGGAAGGCTCTAAACAGCAGGGCAGAAGGCTAGAGAGCTCTAAAGAGTTAAAGTTTGTTAGTAAGAAACATAAACAAGCTCCTTCTTATAGTTAACAATAGCAGGGAGTGACGTCACCAGTCTGGGTACTGCTGCTAGAAAGAGATGGCCAGTAACTAGGGAAGCTTGAGTACACAAGCTGCACAGTCTACTTAGACACTTGGGATGTTGGGTATGACAAAAAACAAAGGGAGGGGGATGTGGAAAAAGAGAATGTGCTGAGGAAGTGTGGGAAGCTCCGCGTGAAATGCGTAGTCCATTATTATACCATAAATATATGTTCTATGTATGTGTTGTGCCATGAGCTTTTATGTATAGTGAGAAACTGTCCTGCAATAAATACAGTATAAAACATAATAGATTTTTTTCTGTATATAAAGGATTGGCAACTCAAACATGAATAGCTCATATACTAATCGGCCAACACATGGAATACTAAACACAAGTGTATTGCACAGGGTTGGGAAAAGATATTCTGGTGCTTTAGGTAAATAGCGCCCCCTAATGGAAAATTTAGCCCACTTTATATCTCTTTGTGCCCCCTTTTCTGCCTGGGATAAAGTGGTGCCCTAGACGGTCGCCTACCTTCGCCTACCCGTCGCCCCATCCCCATTAGGCCGTGTTCACATGGCTTATTCCCGACGGATTTGTGAGCCGCATTGAGCTCACAAATCCGCCGTGAATAAGGGGCGGGACGGGGACGGTGCCGGAGCGGGCGGGGACGCCGCTCCCGGCCCCATAGACAATGCATTGTTTACGGCGCGTATGCGGCGTAAATAATTGGAAATCACTTTCTCCCCCCCGCGCCCGGGATTCGCCGAGCGGGGAGGAGCGAGGGATTCCATTTGTTCCTTGGGCAGGGGTTTAAACCTAATACAGGGCGGATTGGCGCCGTCTGAGCGAAAAATCCCCAGGGGTCCCGGCGCCAATCCGTCCCAAAAATAACCGTTTTGAACGGGCCCCTTAATTGGGCCCACAAAAAGGGGTTTTTCCCAAAATTTGGGAAGGGAAGGGCTGAAAATTTAAAAGAAGTCGAGGTATACACAAGCTTGAGAAAAGAACTGCTCTAACTCGAAAAGGAAGCAAAATCAGAACAGCAATGTATTTGGTAATAACCTTTATTTACCTTTACCTACATGATTCATCAATAAACATGGAATACCCTGTTAAGGGGTCAAATCACAGTCTTATGTGCCCATTTTATGCCAGTTATTTTCCTGTTTAGGGGTCAAATCACAGTCTTATGCCAGTTATTTCTCTCTCAAGCTACTTTTACATGGCTTCTCCTTTACCTTTACCTCAGTTTAATTGATTGATTATTCAGATAAGTTCTTCTCTATCATTTACCATTAAAGAAATAAACATCTGTTTCTCTGGGACTAAGAAAGTGGAGGAATAAGAAAGCACCTTCAGGCCTGAGGGGGATTCTGCGCACTGGAGCTTCAACTAATTGTCCCAGGGAGGAGGAGGAGGGGGGAGAGGGGGAGGAGGAGGGGGGAGAGGGCGTGGCCTTTTCTGCTGAGCAGTGCATAGCAGCCGGCGTGGGCTCTGCTGGCCACAAGGAGAGCCCGGGGAAACCCCCTGCCGCCCCAGCTTTAGCCCTGGTGTATCTTTTCATCCCCTGGCCCCGGGCCGGGCGACAGCGCCATGGAGGAGATCGCCACCGAGAAGGAGGCAGAGGAGAGCCACCGGCAGGACAGCGCCAACCTGCTCATCTTCATCCTGCTGCTCACCCTCACCATCCTCACCATCTGGCTCTTCAAGCACCGCCGGGCGCGCTTCCTGCATGAGACCGGCCTGGCCATGATCTATGGTGAGCAGACAATGACATCAGCCGGGGCTCCCTCCATTGTATCAGTGCTGTGGGGATGCATATTAATGGATGGACCGGGTAGTGCCTGCTGCTGGCCCTGGGCTCTATAATACAAGGGATAGGAGCATATAATTAATTGGGCTGGGTTTGTGGGCCGCTGCTGGCCCTGGGCTCTATAATACAAGGGATAGGAGCATGTAATGTATGGACTGGGTAGTGCCTGCTGCTGGCCCTGGGCTCTATAATACAAGGGATAGGAGCATGTAATGTATGGACTGGGTAGTGCCTGATGCTGGCCCTGGGCTCTATAATACAAGGGATAGGAGCATGTAATGTATGGACTGGGTAGTGCCTGATGCTGGCCCTGGGCTCTATAATACAAGGGATAGGAGCATGTAATGTATGGACTGGGGGGTGCCTGGGTGTGGGCCCCCGGGCCCCTTAAAAACCCAAGGGGTAGGAGCATGTAATGTATGGACTGGGTAGTGCCTGATGCTGGCCCTGGGCTCTATAATACAAGGGATAGGAAAATTGTAATGGTGGGGTGGGGGAGGGGCCTGCTGCGGCCCCCGGGCCCATAATTTCAAAAGGGGTAGGAGGGATATAAAGTTTTGGACCGGGTTGGCCTGATGCTGGCCCTGGGTCTATAATACAAGGGGGAGGACATGTTTAAAGTATGGACTGGTTTTTGGCCCGATGTGGCCCTGGGGTTATACTAGGGGTAAAGGGGCGTAATGGTTGGTCTGGGTTGTGCCTGATGCTGGCCCTGGGTTCTATACAAGGGATAGGAGCATGTAATGTATGGACTGGGTAGTGCCTGATGCTGGCCCTGGGCTCTATACAAGGGATAGGAGCATGTAATGTTGGGGCGGGTGTTTCCTTTGGGGTGGCTGGCCCTGGGGTCTATAATTTCAAGGGGTAGGGGAAAGTAAATTTTGGATGGGGATTCCTGATGCTGGCCCTGGGGCCCCTTTTAAAAATACAAGGGGTAGGAGCATGTAATGGATGGACTGGGTAGTGCCTGATGCTGGCCCTGGGCTCTATAATACAAGGGGTAGGAGAATGTTTAAAGGTGGACTGGGTAGTGGGTGATGCTGGCCCCCCGGGTTTTAAACAAGGATAGGAGAAAGGAATGTATGGATGGGGAGTGCCTGATTTCTGGGGCCCCGGGCCCCTATCAAGGGGTAGGAGTATGTAAAGTAGGGGCTGGGGAGTTTCCCGCTGCTGGGCCCCGGGCTCTATAAAACAAGGGATAGGAGGAAAGTTAATTTATGGACGGGTTTGTGGGGCCCGATGGGTGGGGCCCCCGGGCTCTATAATACAAGGGATTTGGAGGGATATAATGTTTTGGACCCGGGGGGGTGCCTGGAAAACTGGGCCCTTTGGGGGCTATAATACAAGGGGTAGGAGTATGTAATGTATGGACTGGGTAGTGCCTGATGCTGGCCCTGGGCTCTATAATACAAGGGATAGGAGTATGTAATGTATGGACTGGGTAGTGCCTGCTGCTGGCCCTGGGCTCTATAATACAAGGGATAGGAGCATATAATGTATGGACCCCGGGGGTGCCTGAAAGCGGGGCCCCGGGGGTCTATAATAAAGGGGTAGGGGGCAAAGTAATGTATGGACTGGGTAGTGCCTGATGCTGGCCCTGATCTCTATAATACAAGGGGGTAGGAAACATATAATGTATGGAACCCGGGGAAGGGGCCCTGAATTTCTGGCCCTGGGCTCTATAATACAAGGGTTAGGGGGTAAGGGAAAGTATTGGGTGGGGAGTGCCTGCTGGGTGGCCCTGGGGTCATAATACAAGGGGTAGGGGATTTTAATGTATGGGGCTGGGTAGTGCCCCGATGCTTTCCCTGGGGGTCAAAAATACAAAGGGGTTTGGAGCAATTTAAAATGGATGGGCTGGGTATGCCCGTTTCGGCCCTGGGCTCTATAATCCAAAAGGGGGAGGGGTATGTAATGTAGGACCGGGGAGTGGGCCCGCTGCTGGGCCCCGGGCTCTATTTAAAAAATTGGGGGGGAGCAATTTTAAAAGAAAGGACTGGGGAGTGCCCCGATGCTGGCCCTGGGCTCTATACAAGGGGTAGGAGCATATAATGTATGGACTGGGTAGTGCCTGATGCTGGCCCTGGGCTCTATAATACAAGGGATAGGAGCATATAATGTATGGACCGGGTAGTGCCTGATGTGGCCTGGGCTCAAAAATCAAGGGATAGGGGGTTTCGTTTAAAGTATGGACTGGGTAGTGCCCCTGCTGGCCCCCGGGGTCTATAAAAAAGGGGGTAGGACATATAAAGTATGGACTGGGTAGTTCCCGAAAGCTCGCCCCGGGGCCCATAATACAAGGGATAGGGGCATGTAAAAGTATGGACCCGGGAAATTGGGGCCTTTAAAAATGGCCCTGGGCTCCATGCTAGGGGTAGGGGGCAGGGAAATTTTATGGACGGGTGTGCCTTTAAGTTTGGCCTGGGCCAAAAAATACAAGGGATAAAGGGGGAAAGTAATTTTATGGAAATGGGTATTTCCTGATGCCCGGCCATGGGCTCTATAATTCCCCAAAGGGGTAGGAGTATTTTAAATTTTAAAGGACTGGGTTGTTTCCCATGCGGCCCTGGGGTCTATACTAGGGTAGGAGCAT
>JAODAL010060540.1:0-20839 GCA_025379985.1 Phyllomedusa bahiana | reverse complement strand
CCCAAAATGAGATTCACCAGGGCGCAATAAACTATTAAAAAGTTACAGATGAAAGAAATTGCGTTTTTTGCAGCAATGACAAACCCGAGAACAGTTACTAAAAAAATTTTCTGTACCCTAATTTAAGTACAAGGTGGCTCTTTGAACAAATCTGGGCGCACTAAAGTGAAATACAGCTATTTAAAAGTTATCGGGATAAGACAAGGTGGTTTTTGCACCAATGAAATACACAAACAGTTACTAGAAAATTTCTGTATCCTAATTTAAGTACAAGTGGGCTTTTTTGAACAAAACTGGGCTGCACCAAAGTGCAATACAGCTATTTAAAAGTTATACGGATAAGAAAAGGTGGTTTTTGCACCAATGAAATACACAAACAGTTACTATAAAATTTCTGTATCCTAATTAAGCCAAGGTGGCTCTTTGAACAAAACGGGGCCGCACCAAAGTGCAATACAGCTAATTTAAAAGTTTACGGATAACAAAGGTGGTTTTTTGCACCAATGAAATAATACCAACAGTTACAATAAAATTTCTGTATCCTAATTTTAAGGTACAAGGTGGCTCTTTGAACAAAACTGGGCGCATCAAAGTGCAATTACATTTTTTAAAAGTTATACGGATAGCAAAAGGTTGTTTTTGCACCAATGAAATACACCAACATTTACTACAAAATTCTGTATCCTAATTTAAGTACAAGGTGGCTCTTTGAACAAAACTGGCCTGCACCAAAGTGAAATACAGCTATTTAAAAGTAATATGGATAAAAAAAAGGTGGTTTTTGCACCAATAAAAATACACCAACAGTACTAAAAAAATTTCTGCATCCTAATTTAATTACAAGGTGGCTCTTTGAACAAAACTGGGCTGCACCAAAGTGAAATAAGGCTATTAAAAAGTTATACAGATAAGAAAAGGTGGTTTTTGCACCAATGAAATACACCAGCAGTTACTAGAAAATTTCTGTATCCAAATTTAAGTACAAGGTGGCTCTTTGATAAAAACTGGGATGTACAAAATAAAAAGGTACAATTTACCTCAGGGTGGAGGTGTGCTGGCCAAAAAGTGGTAAAAAAAATCCCCAAATTTTCAATGCAGGTTCAAAGCAGAGTTCGGGCTGCACAATATGGCACCCTCCTTTCCAAAGCCAGCCTGTCTGTCTGTCCGTCGCCTAACCCCCCTCCCCCCCCCCCCCCCCGGTACAGCGCTAGATGCTTCTTTAAAAGTATCTGTCTAACTAAGAACTGAAATTCTCTAATCTACCTATATTCTAATGTTCACAGCTAAAAGCATAGTTGTCTGTATGAATAAAGAGAAGAACTCTGTCTCTGAGCTGAGCTGTATTGAGAGAGACGTAGCACACATCTTGCTCTAGTGAGAGACACTGAAACACTGATACTGAACAGGAGACGCTGTTCTATGCAAAACGAGGTCATGTGATTTTTCCAGCCAATTAAACCATACACATCACAGTCATCACGTCGCACACCCAGCTCACCCTGCTCTATGCTCTAAGCTGATTTGCTGGTCGCCAAAATGACAGGAAGTGCCGAAAATGGTGCGATAGTAATAGATTATCTGCAGATTGTCATCTAAAATATCGCGTGATCGGAAATTTCCGACTAGCCGAAAAATCGTGCCGATTTCAACTTTGTCGGTTATAATCGCTCATCCCTAAACACCACTAAGACACATGTAGTAGAATAATGCGTGAACCCAGCCTGATGGGGAGAGTACTCTACCATATGACAATACTCCAATACAATATTATTGATGGCATATAGTAAGTGGCACTCTTGCAGACTTTGCATTGATGAGCTTCTAGTCATTTCTCCTACAATGGCAGAAGGTACATGACCTAGAGATATAGCCTAGGGAGCCACAGATGTCACTGTGTTTGCTTTTAACTTTCCTGTCCTTCTAAAATGAATCAACAGGTGCAGAGATGTTCAGGAATGGAATGCCGTCCTTGAAGAAGAGCTTGGTTGCAAAATTCACAATGAACTTGACATGCAGTGGATAATTAAAGAAGTATGCTCATCCAGAACATTTCTGACATATCAACAAGACATGCCATAAATGTTTTATAGGTGGAGCGCCTGTTTAGGCCTTAAAGACCTGTTATTTTTTTTTGTTTGTTTGTTTTTGCTCTTCTCGTCTCAAGAGTCATAACTTTTTGATGTTTTTATTGATGTAGTTGTATAAGACCTTGTTTTATATAGAAGAAATTGTATTTTCTTCGGTTCCCACTAATCTGCTAAATTAATTCTCAGGTTTGAACATTCATGAAGATATCAGTTTAGGTGTAGGTTTTGTGTTTTAATGTAATGCATGCTGAATAAAATGGATTTTATAGTAAATAATACTTTTGATATTTGTTTGCCTTTTTTACTTTCTTTTGATTACTTTTTTAAAGTTTTAAACCCTGTGATCTAAACAAATAGGGGTGTCAGCGTTGATCACTGTTCCTCATGGCAATCAAAGGGTTTTATAGTTGGGATAAGTTATTTCAGTATCGGCTGTTAGAGCAGAAACTTGTCACTAATCTGAAAATAAATATTATCCAAAATTTAGTTTGCAATAAAAGCAATGATGTCACAAAAATGGGTATCACTAAAATTTAGTTTGCAATAAAAGCAATGATGTCACAAAAATGGGTATCACTAAGAAATCAAGTATAGACAAACAATAAAGTAAAGCACCATTGTTTTCACTCACAGTCAGCTTCTTCACTTTTTGGGGTTCAGTTTTCTTTTACATTTACCAAGGCCTTCAGTCGTTCGCTTTTGGAGAAAAAGGATGAAGGGACAATATTAAACCTTACCTAACATGTCCCTCAGGGCTGGACTGAGAATAAAAAGCAGCCCTGGCACAAAGCCCCCACCAGCCCACATACAATATCCGCTTACAAAATTTCCCGTGTTCATGTACCTTGTCACTTTCTAAAATAAATAACATTATAAGGTTGCTTTCACATGGAACATTTTTTACGCATTTGGATGCGTTTTTTGTGCAGAAAGGCACAGCAGTTAATGCTGTACATTGCTGCACAAAACACGTATCAAAAAATAAGCAAGAAAGAAAAAGTGGTACAGAGAAACCCCTAATTACAGAGTCAGGTGTGCACTTGCTTTACAATCAGGGACAAGCCTACGCTGCCACTATACAAGCGCTGATATAACCTAGAACACCGCCAATCAGATTACCAGTAGTCAGGTCACCATCACATGAATACAGCACTAATTCAATCTAGAAGGAAAATAACCCCTGACATCAGGGACTCACAGGAGACGACATCTCTGATAGGAGTTGTTCTCTTCTCCTTTTATTTCTCCATCTGGCCCAAACCTCCATGATGTCTTCTCCGAGTCATTCTCTTCCCCTTTTTTCTCCGACTGGTACAGAATGCAATAACTTCTTCTCCCGGCCACTACTCGTCCCCATAGAATTCACCACAAAAACATCTTAGACTCCTCGCCTTTCCAGCACTTTCCTATAAATTCCCAACTATGTACAAACTCACCATCTATAGAGCCCCAAATAGTAATAGTGGTTCCCCACATAGTAATTGTACCCCAAACAGCGTATGTTAGACCCTAAAATTAGAAATTAAAAAAAGTCAGATAATGGCATGTAAATAGTTAGACCATTAGGTAGGTATACAAGCCCACCAGGCAGGTAAGTATATATACCTCTCAAAGTAGGTAGATATATAGGTACTCTCAGACTATATGTAAATAGGCACCCTCAGTAAATTTACAGATTAATTCAGGAGATAAAGAGGTCTATAATCCCCAATTAGGTATTGTCACAGTTCGCAGTAGTGGATCCACTGGATCCCCGCAAGCGATGGTGAAAGCCACGCCAGGGAGCAGAATCTAAGTAGGTCCTGGTTTTCACCAGAGCCCGCTGCAAAGCAGGATGGAGTTACTGCAGCGGGAGTTTACCAGGTCGCTACCCCTGATGTGACTTGCTTGTGGTGGCAGCCAATGTATAGCGTGGTACAGAATCGTCAGGCAGGCTCGTAGTCGGTGACAGGCAATAAGGTCAGGACAGGTGGAAAAGGTTCGTAGTCGAGGGACGGAGGCAAGAAGGTACGGTACACGGTAATCAGAACTAGACTCAGGAAACGCTTTCTCAGTAGGCGGTAAGGCACTAAAGATCCGGCAGGGTAACCAGGAAGAGGCAGGCTTAAATAGGGGCAGCGGCCGGCAATAATGAATTACCGGTGCGCTGGCCCTTTAAATTTAACACTTCCGGCGCGCGCGCCCTAAGGAGCGGGACCACACGCGCCGCGGGACAGAGACTACAGCAGGAGTGTGGCCAGGTAAGTTGACGGGGGAACATGCTGGGGAATGAGCGTGCCCGCGACCTGACATGCGGGTCACGGCGCGCTCAGTAGCAGGGCACGGATGCGCCTGTGACCCGGGATGGGGGTAGCAGGGGCATCCATGACAGGTATATGAGAATAGATCCTCTTACTAGAAAGATAAGTATAAAGGCATCACAGTATGTAGGGAGGTATATAGTGCCCAAAAAAGTACTTACATAGATCCTCTTAGTGGGTAGGTATAAAAGTTCCCCTCATGAGGTAGGTTTAAATAGCCCCCCTACAGTTAATAGGTGTATAGGGCCTCTCCATTATTTAGGTAGGTAGATAGGGTCTTTACCCAGTACTTAGGTAGGTAGACAGGTCCGCCTCCAGCAACTAGCCAGGTAGGGCTGCCCCCAGTAAATAGCCAGGTAGATAGAGCTGCCCCCAGTAACTAGCCAGGTAGATAGGGCTACCCCCAGTAATTAGCCAGGTAGATAGTGCTGCCTCCAGTAATTAGCCAGGTAGGGCTGCCCCCAGTATTTGGATAGATAGGGCTGCCCCCATTACTTAGCCAGATAGATAGGGATGTCCCTAGTAATAAGCCAGGTAGATAGGGCCGCCCCCAGGAATTAACTAGGTAGATAGGGCCACCCCCAGTAATTACCCAGGTATGGCCGCCCTATTAGTTACCCAGGTAGGGCCGCCCTAGTAACTAGCCAGGTAGAGGTGCCCCCAGTAATTTGCCAGGTAGGGCCGCCCTAATAATAAGCAAGGTAGGAGCAACCTAGTAACTACCTAGCTAGGGTCGCTATAGTAATTACCCAGATAGGGCTGCCCTATGAATTACCCACATAGGGCTGCTCTAGTAATTAGGCAGGTAGGTACGCCCTAGTAATTACCCAGGTAGGGTCACCTAAGTAATTACCCAGGTAGGTCCGCCCTAGTAATTAGGCAGATATGGCCACCCTAGTAATTATCCAGGGAGGGCCGCCCTAGTAATTAGGCAGGTAGGGCTGAACCTAGAAATTAGGCTGGTAGGGCCACCCTATTAGTTAGCTAGGTAGGACCGCCCTAGTAATTAGGCAGGTAGGGCCGCTCCAGTAATTAGACAGGTAGGGCTGCCATAGTAATTACTCAGGTAGGGCCACCCTAGTAATTACCCAGGTAGGACTGACCTAGTAATTAGGCAGGTAGTGCTGCCCACAGTATTTAACTAGCTAGAGCCCATTTTAACAAAAACAAAAAAAAACATATTAAAAAAAAATATTCACCTGTAACCTTTCCTCCCTCTTCTCTCCACTTCTCTAGGTCCGTAATCACGCTGCCCACCTGCAGAGTGGCCTCCAGGGGGCTAAACAGCAAGGCTCATAAGATCCTGGCTGATCTGCCTGGGCATCCGCCTGTGCGGTGCAGGCAGCAGCTGTAATCTCTGTATCGCTGGGTCTAGAGGAGGGGCCTGCGCCCCCTTGGCTAAGGGGTCAGGTCACATATGCAACCGCAACGGCCCCTGTCACTGCGCAACAGGCTGGTGCCGGTACTCGGGACCCACCGGGGTAATTACCTATGAGCACTCCGGGCCGACCCACCGGGCGGACGCCCGGTTAAGTCTTTGGGCAGGTTGGGCCTGATGTCCCTGTGTACTGGGTGGCACAGGCACACATGCAGGGCTTATAAAACAGGACCATATAAACACTGTTGTACTATAAGTAGAGATGGGCGAATTTCTCAAAAATTCGGTTCGGTCACTTCGCCGAATTTCCCGACAAAAATAAATTCAGTCCGAATTACTTCGGGACGAATCGCGTTAAAAAACAGCTATTTCCAGCGCACAGAGCTGGAGGGTGCTGTAGAACGTTGTGCCATGCTTAAATATGCAGAGGGAGCTTGGTTTGGTTTTCATACAATGTTGCGTTTTAGTATGACACGCACATGACTGCCGCCGCTCTTAGAATCACTTCAGTATAAAATTCCCTGGGCACTTAAGAGGGCAAAACTGACCAAAAAACTGAAGCAGGATGTAGCCTGATAAAATCATGGCAGCGACAGCTGGAAAAAAATAAGCTGAGGGCTCAGGTGGCAACATCAGTGACAGAGTGTGGAGGTGACGGCGGCAGCCACAGCAGCATGAGGTCAGACTGTGGCACAATGACATTCTGGAGGTGGCAAAAACAGGAGTAGGCCACAGAGTGGCACAATGACAAAGTTTGTAGGTCACGGCAACAGCCACAGCAGCAGCATGAGGTCAGACAGTGGCACAATGACTTTCTGGAGGTGGCAAAAACAGGAGTAGGCCACAGAGGGGCACAATGACACAGTGTGTAGATCACAGCAGCAGTCACAGCAGCAGCATGAGGTCAGACAGTGGCACAATGACATTCTGGAGGTGGCAAAACAGGAGTAGGCCACAGAGTGGCACAATGACACAGTTTGTAGGTCACGGCAGCAGCCACAGCAGCAGCATGAGGTCAGACAGTGGCACAATGACATTCTGGAGGTGGCACACAGGAGTAGGCCACAGAGTGGCACAATGACAGAGATTTGAGGTGACGGTGGCAGCAGCATGAGGTCAGACAGTGGCACAATGACATTCTGGAGGTGGCAAAACAGTGGTAAGCCAAAGAGTGGCACAATGACAGAGAGTGGAGGTGACGGTGGCAGCAGCATGAGGTCAGACAGTGGCACAATGACATTCTGGAGGTGGCAAAAACGGAAGTAGGCCACAAAAGTGGCACAAGGGACAGAGAGGGGAGGTGACGGCGGAAAGCAGCATGAGGTCAGGCAGTTGCAAAATGACATTATGGTTGTGGCAAAAACAGGAGTAGGCCACAGTGTGGCACAATGACACAGTGTGCAGGTCACGGGCAGCAGCTATGAGGTCAGACAGTGGCACAATGACTTTCTGGAGGTGGCAAAACAGTAGTAGGCCACAGAGTGGCCACAATGACAAAATTTGGAGTGACGGCGGCAGGAGCATGAGGTCAGACAGTGGCCAAATGACATTCGTAGGTGGCAAAAACTGGAGAAGGCCACAGAGGGGCAAAATGACAGAGAGTGGAGGTGACGGCGGGCAGGAGCAACAGCAGAGGTCAGAGAGTGGCACAATGACAGGTGTGGGGGTGGGTGGCAATACCAGTCCCTGGTAAAGATGGTTGGTGGCAGATCGAGAAACTGTCAGCAGATGTGGGGGCATCAGGCGGGTGGTGGAAATCAGAATAGTGGTTTGGGGCAGGTAGTTTGAACCCAGACTCATTTCTCACAGATTGGGTGAGGCGTCATGGCTGATGTAGTCTGACGCCTAAGGCATTGGTGTATGGAGATCCTGGCCGATCCACGCCTGATTCATCTTGACATAGGTCAGTCGTTCCACATTTCCCGTGGACAAGTGAGTTCTCCTTGGGGTAACGATAGCCCCCGCCGCACTGAACCCCCGCTCTGATGCCACACTACTGGCCGGGCAGGACGCTTCTCCACTGCAAACTCGTCAAGTTGCGGCAACCCAACATCCATTTTGGGCTGCCCCAGTAGTCCAGCGGATCTTCTAACTGGGGTGGCAGAGTGCTGCCCAAGTAGGCCACCACCTTTTTGGTTCAGGGTCTGCTTCAGGTCCTGTTGCTGCGGCTGCTGGCAACGGGCCCTCCTCACTAGGCGGGTGAAAGGAAGCTGCTCATCATGACTCCAGACTTAGGTTGCTGCTGATGGAGCTGGTACTTCTTACTACCCCCCCACCTTCCCCAGCAGCCGGGGACAGTAGTACGTGAGCGCTGAAGAAACCCCCCGGTCAGACCTGTCAGAGGAGGGACGATCCCGCACAAGGCAGCGGCCAACTGACTACGGAGGATTTCCCTATAGTATTTGAGTTTGTCCTCCTCTCAATAGCGGGGAAAAAGCTCCCATTTTGGACCGGTACGAGGGTCCAATAGGGTGGAGAGCCAGAAGTCATCCCTCTGCCGGGATGGTGACTATTCGGCTGTCATAGCCAGGCAAATCAGCTTTGCTGCGGGACATCTGCACAAGTGACTCGAGGGGCTCCCTGCCTCCATCTCCACTGTATACTGCCACGGTGCTTGCGGGTCATCTGCCTCGTCTTCCTCATCTCCATCTAACCTCCCCCAGCTGCTCCTGTTCCTCCTCTCTTGTAAATTGGGTAAAAAATTTCCACTCTTTTCACCAGACAATGCTTCTGCTCCAATGTCCTCCTCCTCTTCCTCCTCCATTTCGTCCCCCCCGGACTCATGTGGCCACGAGATGTAGTCGCCACGTCTCCAGTCCCCTGCCCAGACAGATTTTTTCAGCATCTGTTCCAGGACATGAAGCAGTGGAATGACTGTATTCATCCCGTAGTCCTGGTGACTGACAAATAACGTGGCCTCCTCGAATGGCCTCAACAAACGGCAGATGTCATGCATGAGCTGCCACTGGCTGACATCAAAGTTACACAGGGGAGTCCGTCTGGATCATCAAAAAATTGTTAATGGCCTTCTCTGTTCTTTACAGTCGGTCCAACATGTGCAGGGCTGGAATTCCAACAGGTGGAAACATCGCATATCAGATGTGTGGGGGGCCGTTCTGCCGCTGCAACTCGAGGAGGGTGTTCCTGGCTTTGTACGAATGGAATAAGTGCATGCACATTTTCCCGGCCTTTTTCAAAATCTCTGAAGTCGGTGGAAGACTTTAGGAACCTTTTCACACCAGAGTAAAACACATGCGCCAGCAGGGCGCATGGACCATCCCCCTCGGTGCAGCGCGGACACCATGTTACTCCCATTGTCCGTCACCATGGTTCCGATTTGCAGTTGGCGCGGAAAAAAAGCCACACATCGATTTCTTGCTGCATGACGCGGAGCATTTTCCTCCCCTGTATAAACTTCGTTCGCCGAGGCAAGCCAGGTGTAGAACGCGTGACACCGCTGTGCCCTACACAGGGGGTTTGATGGAGCAGTACTTGTGGAGGCTGAGATGGTGGTGGTGGTGGAGGAGGAGGAGGCGGACATTGGCGCAGGGCAGCAGTTTGACAACGTGGAGGAGAAAGCGGCATATCCTGTCCAATTTTGTTGGTGTGCCTGGGCGGGAAGCACATTCACCCAGTGGGCCGTAAAGGACATGTACTTGTTTTGACCGTAGTTACAGATCCAGACGTCCGCGCTGCCATGCACCTTAGAACAAACCAGTAAGCTCAAGGACTGGCCCACCTTCTGTTCTACATATTTATGAAGTGCTGGTACTGCCTTTTTGGGAAAAAGAATTACGGCTTGGAACTCTCCATCTCGGCTCGGCACAAGTATTAGTTCTCTGAAAAGGTGCAGAAACCCACCATTTGGAAAGGGAGGGACTGCAGTACCAACAACTTGGACAGGAGCACGGTCAGCTTTTGCACCCTTAGGATGGTTTGGACGCATATTGTTGTCTCTTTGCAATCGCCTCGCTGAACACTGCTGGCGCCATGAGTAACGAGGACAGGAGCATTTACCGGAGATGATGCAAAGAGAAGCAGCTCCCTTTGCAGAGGTGGTGGGAGCCCTTTTTACTGGCTGAAAAGGCATGCATTCCACTGGGCGCTGCTGTGCTGTTGCTTGTTGGCGGCAGGATGGACCACCACATCTGAGCCACATTTCTCCCAGGCCACCGGATGGTGACGCTGCATGTGTTGACGCAGGGCCGTGGTGCCAACGTTAGCTCCTTGGTCACGCTTCACTTTCTGCCCACAGATTCTACATATACCCATATTTGGCCTCCTCCGGTCTTAGCAAAGAACTGCCACACCGCCGAGTAGCTGAAATTTTACCGCCAACGGTCCCACATGAGTGAAATACTGCGCCGTTGCCTCGCTGAGCCCCTGTGCCGCTACTTTCTTGGACCTGCGAAGCGGGTCTTCTACCCCGTGGCCGCTTTGGGTCCCGACCCCCCACTGCTGCTACCCAGCGGACCCACGGCCCCACAACCCCCTTGCTGGCTCCGCCGCTGCCTGACGCGCAAGCTGACGCCCTCTTCTCCTGACGATGATGAAGCCCTTGCCTCACCCCCGGGTCCCATGTGCGGTCCGGGCTACATCATCATCTATTTGTGTTTCATCGTCACTGCTGTCCTCATCCCCCGGTCTTGGTATGCAGAGGCTGACCCTCACAACATGACCTCCCATGCCCACTCTCAACATTATACTTTGCCGCCTACTGCAAGAAGCAGGGATATAGGCCCCATTTTCTTCGCCGCCAGTAGCTGCTGACTGCCCTCCTCAAATTGTTTTATCCTCGCTATATAGTGCCGCTGACCCAGACCCCATAGTAGATTTTCTGGCTGAGGGAACTGGATGGGACAGAGGCGGGGTTGAGGACAGATGAGGGCCGCTGCCCGCTCCCGGGCCTGCCAACTAAGGGTTGTGTCTGACGTTCCCCCCGACTCTTGGCTGGGGTTGTCAGATGTCTCTGGGAGGAAGTGGATGACCTATTCCACAATCAAGAACCATTGGTTGCTGAACAAACACACGGCCGCTAGATGACAGCGGCAGTTTTGGCCTCACCGAGTGACCCCTGCGGCGACGTCCCCTTGCTGTGCTGCGACCTGGGGGCCCGCTCCAGGAATGTTTGTGCCTCTGTCACTCGCAGGTGAAGAGCCTGCCACCTTCTGTCTGACATACTGTTTGTTCAAATGTACAGACACTGTTTGATGAAGATAAACTGTAAATATGATAAAATTTTAAACACACCCTGTAATTTGACTCCCAAAAGAACCCACTAAAAGCTTGGGTAACCCTTGGTATTAAATTGCGCCTCCACAAATGGCAGGAAAAATTACTTGTATGTGTCATTTAAAAAGCACTGTGTTATTTTACTGAATATAAAAGCACAAACAGCTTAATTCACCTCAGATATGAATTTATGCTACAGGGAAAATTGCTTCTTTGGCGGTGAAAAAGAACGTTTCTTTTACTAAATACAACTGCAGAAAAATACTTAATTAACCCGGATGTAAATTGCGCAAAAGAATTGAGCAGCCAAAAAAAATACCAGCTTTGTACGTGTTACAATGGCGTGTATTTTACGCTACACAAACAAGAGAAAAACTTGTAATTAACCTTCGGTTATGAAATTATGCTACAGGAAAAATGTCTTTTTGCTGTGAAAAAGACGGTTTCTTTTAGTCACCACAGCAGCAGAACCACGCTTAATTAACCCCTGATGTAAATTGCGCAAAGAATTGACAGCCAAAAACTACCAGCTTTGTAGCATGTTACAATGGCGTGTATTTTACGCTACACAACAACAGAAAAAAAATTGTAATTAACCTTCGGTTTGAAATATGCTAACAGGAAAAATGTCTTTTTTGCCGGTGAAAAAGACAGGTTTTTTTTAGTCATCACAGCAGCAGAACAACGCTTAATTAACCCCTGGATGTTAATTTGCGCAAAAGAAATTTAGCAGCCAAAAATGAAGTGGTATTTGTATTGTAAAAACGCTGTTTCTTTAAATGAATACAAAAAGGAAACAGGCTTAGATAACCCTTGGATATTCAATGTGCTGTGAGCAATAGCATTAAAATGTATATGCAAGGCTGCACTGGACACACACTGGACTTCAGTTTCAATACCCCACAAAATCAGAAATAGAACGTTAAAGAGAAGCAGTCTCTGAGACAAGCTGTGACACCCCCCAAAAATCGCTGTATAAAAATGAGTTCTTTAGTAGAGATATCATTAGCAGCCGTGGGCAGCACCTTCCCTAATCAGTACAGTGAGAGCGGTATGAGCTCCCAGCGTCGTGCCCGGACTTATATAGTGCGGTGACGTAACAGAATCCCGCCGGTCTCTGATTGGCTTCATCTCTGCACATGTCATGTAGGCTATGCCCTTCTTCCTCCCAGAGTTCTTTGCCCCATGTAACGCCATGTGCTCACAGCCATTTTATCAATCAAAAGCACACTTAGTTCATGCGAAGTACCCCAAAGTTCGACTTCGTTCAGAACCGAAGTTTTCCTGAAATTCTAAACGAATTCCACTTCATTAGAATCAATTCGCCCATCTCGAATTGTAAGGTCGTTTAGCCACAGTAAAAAGGCACATTGACATTAACCCCTTAAGGACCCAGCCAGTTTTGACCTTCCTGACAGAGCTCTATTTTTTCAAATCTGACATGTATCACTTTAGGTAAGCATAACTTTTTTACACTTTTACCTATCCCTGTGATTCAGAGATTGTTTTCTTGTGACACATTGTGCTTTAAGTTAGTAAGAATTTTTATTTTTTTTTAAACATGGAATTTTACTTTACGAGAAAAGAAATGCAGGGGAACAGAATAAGAAAAAGGGAGGGGGGATACAAGGGGTAACAAGGGCTCTAATAGGCCCAAATAACGAAAAACAAAAGCATCAAACATAGAACTAAATGTCATGGTCAAAATATCACTGTTTGCATAAGGAGTATATAACTGGAGCCTGGCACACAGCAGTCTCCACCAGCATTACCACAGAACAAGCAATACAGAATGCTATAAATATATAACGTTTCCAATCAATTATAGTGCAGCAGAGGACAAAAAGCCACAGTTATCTGAAGTACTTAGAGTTCATCCAGTAGTCCCATCTTTCTCTAGTCTTAGCAATTGCATGCGGGGGTATCGAAAGAGAAGTTTCACATCTAAAGTGGAAGTTAACCCTATCTATTACCTCTGTAAGGTGAGGGGGATGGGTAGACTTCCAATGTAAAGCGATTGACAGTCTGGTAGCTATAAGAATATTTTGGAGTACTGTTCTGTAGTATATGGGATAACCATCTAATGTTAGGTCCAGAACTGTCAAGGGAGGAGTCAGCTGGATGTGAAAGCGAAGTACTTCAAAAATTAGGGCGCTAACCTGGGACCATAGTAATTGGATAACTGGACAGCTCCACCACATATGAAGTAGAGTCCCTGCTTCGCCACACTTTCTCCAGCACAATTTCGAGAACGTGGAGGAGAAATGGGCTAACCGTGTGGGATGTAGATACCAACGCAGAAATATCTTTTTCATCAGTTCTAGATGGTTAGTGCACCTGGAATGGTTAGTAACTGAGAGAGACGCTGTTATCCAAACCTCCCAAGGGGTTAGTAAGAAAATTTTATCCATACAATCCTTGTTTGTTTGTGAAAAATATCAAAATTTCATGAAAATTTTGAAAATTTGTGATTTTGAAAGTTCCAAAATTTCTGCGTGCAAGACAGATAATTATTCACCACAAAATAGTTTATAACTAGCATCTACCATATATACACTATAGGTTGGCATCATTTTTTAAATGTCCTTTTTTTATGCCATTAGCGGGCTTAGAAATTTATTAGTAATTTGTCACATTTTCAAGAAAATTTGCAATATACATTTTTTTAGGGACCAGTCCAGTTCTGACGTGGCTTTGAGGGGCATGTATGTTAAATACTCCCATAAATGACGCCTTCTAGGAAACTAGACCCCTTAAAGTATTTACAACAGTGTTTAGGAAGTTTGATAACCCTTTAGGTATTTCACAGAAATTAAAGCAAAGTGGAGGTGAAATTTCAAAATGTCACTATTTTTGCAGATTTTCTATATTTATCCATTATTCACTGGAATACGGTAAATGTGACTAGGTAAATGCAACGTAATATCATTTTTCCAAGGTCTGCCGTTTTTAGAGATATCCCATATGTGGCCCTAGTGCATTATTTGGCTCAACCATAAGCCCCAGAATAGGAGGAGCACCTACTGGACTCTGGGTTCTCATTTTCAATGCGATTTTATTTAGGCGCCATTTCAGGTTTGAGGTTCAAGGTGCTAAAACGTAATAAACACCCCTAAAAAGACCCCATATTGGAAACTACGCCCCTTAAGGTATATATACAGGTGTGTAGTGAGTACATTGACCCCACAGGTGATTCACAAATTTTTTTTTTAGCATTAGGATGTGAAAATGTAAAAATATTTTTTTCCAATAATCTGCAATTTTAGCTTAAAATATTTCATATTTACAAAGAATCCTGGAAAAAAGAACCCCAAAACTTTGTTAAGCAATTTCTTCCAAGTTCAGCAATACCTTACATGTGGGTGTAAAATGCTGTTTGGGCGCATGGCAGGGCGTACAAGGGAGGGAGCAATATTTGGCTTTTGGAACGCAGATTTTGGTGGGGCCATGTCATATTTGCAAAGCCACCAAGAACCAGAACAGGTGAAATCTTCCAGAAGCTGCCCAATTTTAGATTCAACACCCCTCATGGATCTCATATAGGGATGTATTGTGCATTTTGGGCGCACAAGTGTTCCATAGTTTTCTTTTAGCATTAGGCCATGAAAATGGGGGGGATGCAGTTCCACCATTGTTTTTTGGGTTTCAATTTTACAGCGTTCGCCGTGCAGTGTAAATGATGTGATAACTTTACTATGGGGGTCAGTACAATTGCAATGGTATAAATTTTATATATTTTATTTTTTATTACTTTTACACAATAGAAATAGGTCTATAAAAAATTGCGTTTTTATGTTGTCCTATTCTGACAGTCATAACTTTTTTATTTTGCTGTGTGCAGAGCTGTGTAGGGCCTTGTTTTTTGCGGTGTGAATTGATGCTTTTATTGGGTGCATAAAACACTTTGTTCACTTTTTATTAAGGTTTTTGTGAGGCGTTTTGAACAAAATACTGCAATCCTAGTAGTGTTTTTTTATTTTTTATAGCGGTCACTCTGCATTAGATATGACATGCTAGCTTTACTCAGCAGGTCGATACGATTACAGCAATACCCAATTTGTATATTTTTTTTATTTTTTACTGCTTTTATACAATAAAAACACTTTTATTCAACCAGGAAAACACATTTTTGCATCGCCTTTATTTATTTTTTATCTTTTTTATCTTTTTTGGGGCGATTGGCGTTTGTAAAGGGGAAAAGGGCGGTCTATGTGTTTTTTAGTTTATTTTTCATGTTTGTGTTTTACTTGTTTTTCACTTTTTTTTTACTTTTTCACATTTTTTTTAAACTTTTCCCCATAGGGGATTTGAATGAGAGATCTTCAGATCCCTCATTCAATAAGAATCAGTACATAGCCTGTGGCTGTGTACTGGTTCCTATGGCAACTGTCAGTCACGATGTCGGGCCATGCCCACAGGGCACGGCCAGGCATCGTGACGTCACAGTCAACCCGAAGGGCATTCTATGCCTTCCGTGCTGTCTGTCAGTACACAGCAGCCGCACGATCGTGCGCTGCTGTCGCCGACAGAGACGCAGGAGGAGTGATCTCCTCCTGCGTCTTCCTTAGTTAACCGCTTCCCCCCCCCCCCTCCCCCCGGACCGATCTCGGGTCGGGGCCGACGCTGCGGGATGTCAGCTGTAAGATACAGATGACACCCCGCACTGATCGCGCGAACTCTGCTGTAGAGTTCACGCGATCCTCAGGACGTTAAGCCCCAAACGACCTGGACGTATGCATACGTCCTAGGTCGTTAAGGGGTGAATTAAAGGGATCATAGCAGTCAGTTTACTAAAAATAAACAGATAGTAAAGCAAAACCGTTACTCATAGAAGTTACATAGTTAGTACGGTTGAAAAAAGACACGTGTCCATAAAGTTCAATCAGGGTTGGGAAAATGTGGGTGAAGGGAGAGAGACAAGGACTTTAAGCCCAGCCTCCCCACTGGTTAATGCCCTGAAACCCACAAGGCAAGAAGATTAATTAGAGATAAGCTATTGTACACAGTTGTTATACAGTAGTGTGATTGTGTTTTAGACTATTATTTGTTTCAGTAGAAAAGCCCTTTCATCCAAATATATCAGTAACTCACAATATAAAATTTTACAAGTTTCTGAACCATTTGGTCACTTCTGTATGTCATTTAAAGCTAAACCAATAAAATACAGGCTCAGTTTTTCTGAGAATGCATACCATTAGCCATTGAGTCCATGAACATGAATGTTTGCTTCAGTGCATTCAGATCCAGCTTGGTGGCATTAACTATTATATAAACTATGCTTGTTGAGGTAGGAATGTTCAGCTTGTGTGACATGAAGTTTAAAGTTCATTAGCTCTGACTAACTTCCTCAGTAAACCAATGTGGAGCCCTGCATGTTCAGTAACACCCACTGATAATATTACTTACATAGCCTTTGGGTGCTTTCTTTACTCTGGATTAGATAACTTCGATATGTATGTATAAGTACTAGTGAGTAATAGAAAACAGTATATTGCTCATTGTGAAGTTTGTTATGTTGCTGCCAATACATTGAAGATATCAGGGCAAGATAAGCAAGTCAAACAAATTATTCAGCATGCACATGCATGAAACACATAATGGAAATTACCTTTGTTTCACAAACATTTCTCCTGCAATTCTCAGCAATCTTTGTCAGAACCTATTAAATTAGCTCAAAGGCCAGGGGATTTAATGACAGTACATTGGTTAACATGTGCAAGTTCATGATCTCCAAGGGTTCTCTCCATTCCTTTATTCATTCCAAAGGTATTTTTAGTTCATTTAGGTAAATCGGATTTGAACATTAATTTTGCAGTCAACGCTCACAATTATATCAAAGAACAAGTTTTGAATCCAAAGGAAAATTGTTGTTTTGGGTTGTTGCTCTTGTCCTTACAATGTCATATTATTAAACAAGTTATTGAAGATTAGAATGAAGGGTCATATAAACTTTGCATGAGAAAGAACTACCTAGAGGCATGATGTGATGAACACTGACTTATTAGAGAAGTGGACTCTGTGTTTTGCTAAGATCTGGCCTTGGACAAAAAAATGGAGTCTAAAGGTAGGGGTGATATAGTAAAAGATAGGTGGGGGCAGAGGCATAGTTTAAAGCTCCTAGGTCCTAATGCAAAATCTATAAAAGGACCCACACCTACCATATGCCACTGACATAGTTACATAGTTAATACAGTTGAAACAAGACAAATATCCATCAGGTTCAACCAAGGGTGGGTTAAGATGTGATTATAGGAAGGAGTGGAGGGATTTTTAAGCTGGTGCAGAGTTTGAAACCCATAAAGTAAGAACCTATGGATCACTAAGCTGTCATCTAACACAAAAATAGTGCAGAATTTTTAATAATGATGAATGGTGAAAATGTTTATTATTTCATTTGCAAGCTTACCACTTTAATTTTACTTTGTGGCAAAAACCCTTTGCAGCTTTTCCATAGATTCACAATTCTCATGGTAAAGAAGGCTTTTCTCCTCTGGATATTGAATCTCCTTTTCTCCAGACAGAGAGAGTGTTGCTTTGTTTTTTGAGGGGATTTTACATGAAATAGTTTTTTGCCATGCTTTTTGTAGTAACCAATTCATTTGTATACATTTATAATATAATACTTTTATAATATAATACTTATTTCACAGAAGGGTCCATAGGCCACCTCAAACTTCAGGGCAAGATAGGAACTGCTACCATGGCACCTTCTTTAGCTAGGCCCCTTATCTAAAGGTCTGTAGATTTTATATCCTTAACCCCAGCAAGAGTTGAGGACTTACCAGAAGTAATTTCCCAAGGTACAACCTGGAGTAGTCTCAGTTAGTGACATGAATGGAACGTAGACATTGGATAGACTAGAGACACTGGTTCAAAGTAGAAGATGGTAACTGAAGACTCACAAGCAAACATTAAGGCAGGTTAAGTTCTAGAAACACAGAAAAAGGTCAGAGTCAGTTACATTTTTTCAGTATGAAATTGAGCAAGAGCATAAGGGCAGACAACAGACAAGGACATGGTCAGGGAACAAGATAGGCCAAACAGATAAAAGCCTCGAGTCTCAGGCACTGAGCTATGGGAGAAGAGTCCTTAAAAAGCCTAGGCAGGTGGACACTGGATGAAGCAACTGGACTATTGTAAGGCTGAGGGAGATGAGGACAAGCAGTAAGTGGGAGTCCAGGAATAGGGAAGACCATTAGCAGAGCATCATGGGCAAATGAGAAGCTGAGCAGAAGGATTAGGCACAGATGACTTATAAGAGAGAGCGAGTGCTTTTAATGATGTTATGGCAGCCTATGATATTGGTGGCTGTTGTAATATATTTAGAAAAATTAATTCTTTATTATTAGACATTCTATTAACTGTAAACATTCTGATCTTTGATCTTTGTTTTAACAATTGTGAAAAAAAACACAAAAAAAGCAGTAACAAAAAAAATTACATAATGAATGTGCAGTTATTGTAATCATTGAGGTAACCAAGTTAACTCCTTTCTGCCGTAGCCTATTTATTTGTCACGTTCGTATTTCCCTACTCGCCTTCCCAGAGCCATAACTTTAATTTTTTTTTATTTACATAGACATATGAGGGCTTTTATTCTGTGGGACAAGATGTATTTACTAATGCTGTCATTAACCGTACCATAGAATATACTCGGAAGTTCTAAGTGGGGCAAAATGTGAAAAAGAAATACTTGCACCATGTTTGCAGGAGTTTTGTTTTTACAATGTTTAATCTTCATTGTAAGTGATGTGTTATCTGTATTCTACAGGTTGATACAAATAATACTAAAATTGTAGCTTTTTGTATGTTTTGGTACCATAGAAAAAAGCAAACTATTCTTCAAGTTTTTGCTGCGGCGCCATTTTCTGCTACCAATAACTTTTTTGTAATTATACCAATGGACTACGGTGACAGTGCATTTGTGGGCAGAAGTATAATTTTTATTGGTACCAGCTTGAAATGCATGCAACTTTTTTAACACTTTTATTCCAAATATTAAGCGATGTGAAATGACTAGAGATGGGCGAATTTCCCGAAATTCGTTTCGTTCACTTCGCGAATTTCTCGGCAAAAAATAACTTCGTTCCAAATTACTTCGGCACGAAATCCGTTAAAAAAAGCTTTTTTCCAGGCTGCACAGAGCCTGCCGGGTGCTGTAGAACGTTTTGCTGCTTAAAATTGCAGAGGGGCTTGGTTTGGTTCTTCATACAATGTTGTGTTTTAGTATGACACGCACAAGACTGCCCGCTCTTAGAATCACTTCACTATAAAATTCCATGGGCAAATTAACGAGGGCAAAAATGACCAAAAAACTGAAAGGGGAATGTTGCCCGATAAAGTCATGCCAGCGAAAGCTGGAAAAAAACAAGCTAAGAAACTCGGTGGCAACATTAGTGACAGAGTGTGGAAAGGGGGACGGCGGCCCACAGCGCATGAGGTCAGACAGTGGACAATCACATTCTGGAGGTGGCCAAAAAACAGGAGTAGGCACAGAGTGGGACAATGACACGTGTGGAGGTCCGGCAGCAGCCACAGCAGCAGCATGAGGTCAGACAGTGGCGCAAAACAGAGTGTGGAGGTCACGGCAGCAGCCACAGCAGCAGCATGGGGTCAGCAGTGGCACAATGACATTCTGGAAGGTGGCCAAAAACGGAGTAGGCCACAGAGTGGGACAATGACACAGTGTGGAGGTCCGGCGCAGCCCCAGCAGCAGCATGAGGTCAGGCAGTGGCACAATGACATTCTGGAGGTGGCCAAAACAGGAGTAGGCCACAGGTGGGAAAATGACACAGTGTGGAGGTCAGGCAGCGCCCAGCAGCGATGAGGTAGGCAGTGGCAAATGACTTTTGGAGGGGAAAAACAAAAGTGGGCCGAGTGGGACAATGCCCCCAGGTGGAGGTCACGGCGGCGCAACCCAGGAGCATGAGGTCAGACAGTGGCACAATGAAATTTGGGGTGGCAAAAAACAGGGAGGCCACAGAGTGGGACAAGACAAGTGTGTGGTCACGGCAGCACCCACGGGAACAGCATGGGTCAGACATGGACAATGACACAGTGTGTAGGTCCCGGCAGCAGCCCAAGGCAGCAGAGGTCAGACAGGGGCACAATGACCGGGTGGGTCACGGGCGCAGATGAGGTCAGGCGTGGACAATGAACAGTTGTATTCCGGCGCAGCTTTGGGGTCGGGCTTGGCACAAGACTTTTGGAGGTGGCAAAAACGGAGTGGGCCCCAAGAGGGGGGAAAATGACACAGTGTGTAGGTCACGGAGCGCCACAGGGCGCATGGGTAGGCAGTGGCACAATGACATTCTGGAGGTGGCAAAAAAGGGTGGCCCAGGTGGGCTGAAAGTGTTAGGTCACGGCAGCAGCCACAGGGCAGTGAGGCAGACAGTGGACAATAAAATTCTGGAGGGTGGAAAAAACGGGGTGGCCCCGAGTGGGCAATGACACAGTGTTTAGGTCACGGCAGCGCCCGGAGCGATGAGGTCGAAGGGGCCCAAAATCAATTCTGGGGGGGCCCCAAAACGGAGTAGGCCAGGGGGACAATGACCAGTGGGTTTCCGGAAGCGCCACGAAGCAGCATGGGGTCAGACAGTGGAAATGACACAGTGTGTAGGTAGGGCAGCAGCAGCATGAGGCGGGAAAAAGGGGCCAAAATGACAAGTGGTGGTCACGGTAGCAGCAGATGAGGTAGACAGTGGCACAATGACAAGTGTGTAGGTCAAGCAGCACCCCACGAAGCAGCATAGGGTAGACGTGGACAATGAACAATGTGTGGGGCACGGCAGCGCATAGAGCAGTATGGGTCAGACAGTGGCAAAATGAAGAGTGTGTAGGGG
>JAODAL010060539.1:0-20840 GCA_025379985.1 Phyllomedusa bahiana | reverse complement strand
AAATCCCCAAAAAAAACCCCTTTTAAATTTTTTTTGCACTAGGGCCACATATGGGATATCTCTAAAAACGGCAGACCTGGGGGAATTGATAATGACCAAAAACGTAGAAGGACAGCGCACACAAAGTGATCCAGAATAATATAAAATCACTATTTATTAGCAAATGGGCTAAAAAACCAATAGAGGCATAATTGAAGAGCCAAAATAGAAAAAAGCACCAATGTGCAAATCTAACGCGTTTCGGGCATATCCTGCCCTTAGTCATAGCAAAGTAAGAATAACAGATCCACCATTATATACATAAATAAACCACAGTGTTAATTAAAAACAATCAACAAAATTGCAAATACCTGATCCAGTGCTCCCGGCGTGTAACACGGAACACAGCGTGTAAAGACGGAAATGACATGGCGTCATGTGGACCAGAAATGACATAACGTAATGGAGAAAGATAGCTGCGCACGCGCAGAAAGAATAAAACTGCCGAAACTGGTAAGGGCAGTAAAAGTCCCGGAAGACACCTATGTAAAGCAAAAGTGCCGAAATATAATATAATATTAAATTTATGCGATCAACGAACGGCACACTCGGGAACACTGGAGGAGGATTACACAATAATTGCAGTTATAAAAACAATAGATAGTAACAAAAGAGAAATGCATGGAAGCATGAAAAAAGAAAACAACTGACAAATGAACTCAGAATGAGCAACACAAACTCCAAAAACAAACACAAAAACAAAAACAAAACAGACGCAAAAAACGAACATAGACACAGACCACACATGAAAACAAAAAAACAAAAACAACTACAACAACAACGTGAAACAAAAATGAAAACAAGAACAAAAAACATAAACAAACATGAACAAACACAGACAAATATCGACAAATACACAAAACAAAAAAAAAAAAAAAAAAAACAGACGCAAAACCACAACAAACATAGCACACAGAAGACACACAAACAAAATAAATGCATAAATGAAGAACAAAAAAAGAGGGAAAAACATACAAGCACAAATGGCATTAATAATGAAACATAACCTCTCTTATTAAGTTCAAACCGTGCGGGACCACAGTATTCAAAGAGACGATACAAAAAGCTTCTCTGTCTCTCAATCTTCTTTCTAAATTACCTCCTCTCTTTCTTTTTGTGACCCTTTCAATACCAAAAACTTTTAATGCACTGGTGTTCCCACCATGGCATTCCAAGAAATGTTTTGCTACGTTGGACTTAATGCGTTCTGTAGTGTTGGAAACATCCCTAAGATGTTCCAGAAACCTAACCTTCAGTTTTCTAATTGTGGAACCCACATACATCAAATTGCACAGACCGCAACTAGCGACATAAATGACCGCTTCAGAGTTGCAATTTATGTATTGTTTGATGTTGTAATGCCTGTTTTGTCCACAATCCGAAAACCTTTTACATGGGAGTGCAAAACCGCACATTTTGCATGGATGAGATCCGCACCTAAAAAAGCCCAAATGATGTAGCCAAGTGTTCTGATTTTCACAAGAACTAGATGAAAAAATGTCACCAAGAGTCAAAGATTTCCTATTTACCACTTTGACTCCCTTGGCCAAAATTTCGCCCACAACCTCATCCTCTTTCAATAGTGGTAGATATTTGAAAATGATGTCCCTAATTTGGAAAAATGTTTGCTGTTTTTAAGTCTGAAAGGGGAAGTTGCCCGTTTACTTTTTTTATTATTTGATATTTAGTTTTGGGGAAAATAAATCTGCTAGACTTTTTGGTAAAATATTAGCGCCTCTCAAGGGCCACTTGGTATCCTCTTTTTTGGGCGTGTCATATTTGGGCGTTCTTTTCATTTTCAATCTTTATTTAAAATTACGCTTTGCCGTGTCATTTCCCCAACCGGGATGGCACGATGGGTATGTCTTGGATGGTGATCTTGAAATGCAAGATAGTATTGCCGCTGTGCTTTTTCTAATGTGCATGTAAAAAAATACTTGCCCACAGAATCCTGCGCCTTGCCCAAAGAAAGTGATAGGGGTTAATTAATATAAATTTAAAGGTAAGATTTAAAAAATTTACAATGTAAATACTCAAAAAAGTCTGGCCGGCAGAAAAATCGGTCCCCCACACTGGGGAAAATACATCGATGTATCTGCCGTACCAGACAATGCTGCCCCCCAAGGGGGGTTTTTTCCCGAAAATTTTAAAACATGTCCCACCAAGAATATTTAATTCCCCAAGGGAAAAAAATATTGGCTTTTTTGGAAGACCCCTAAGTTGAAAAAACGGTTATCATAAAAAAGGAAAAAAAATTAGGGGTTAGAAAGAAAATTATAATAGAAAAAAGTTTTGGAATAAAAAAACCTCTGAATGTTGACTAAATTGTTTTAAATGATATTCCCAAAATGCTAACAAAGCTACTATGGGGAAGCAAGTTTTATAATGATATCACACAAAATGACCCAAGCCCGCCCCCTGCCAAACCTGCCCCCCAAATTTTGTTAGGGGACACCCTTTGGTGCTTTCAAAAAACCGGGGCAACGTTAACCATTGGTTGAAATAAATATCACCACTGCGAAAGACGTTCTGAAAAGAGTCAATTTCCCAGAACAAGGGCCAGGGTATAGGATTTTTTTTTTTTTTTGTGAACTTTGGGGGTAATAAATGACAGGGATCATGGATCCCTGAAAACTATGAACTCCGTTCTTTTTTTGAGAATCCCAAAGGGCTTCTCCCAGACACCAGAATAGAGAGTTCCTCAATGTTTTTTTGGTGGGATTAGATGTCAATTTTTTTAAAAATATCTTTATCTTTTAATAATTCCCCATAGATTCTTTTAACTGCTTTTTTTTAAAATAATCACAGTCCCCCCCTTATCCGACATACTGATTTCATATCGGAATATCCTTTAACCCCTTCATTCCCCTTATTGCGGGGGACAAATTAGTAAAAAATTTTATGGTGACATTATCTTGGAGCCTTTTGAGGTCCCTCTTACTAACCGGGAACTTCTCCCGTGGAGTCCTAGACTGTAGGGGTAAAAGTTCTTTTCTGTGTTTAAACTGTTTTTACTCTGTTGAAATTGTCAGACTCAGTTATCAAAATCTTCCAAATCCAATAGGTTCACTAAAATAATTGCCCCCAAAAACCCCTGCCACTGAAAAGGTTAGGGTTGGTACATGAAAAGTCCCTAGTGGTGACTGTTCAAAATAGAAAAAAATGGCGAGGATGTTAGTCCTGATGAATTTTTTCCATTTTTGGGGTTTTGAAAAAAAATCAAAGTCCTGTTAAACGGCAAAATTAAACCCCAAAGGATAAAATGCAATAGATCCGGGGTCAAAGACATGCCCGAAAAATTTTTGAGAACATAAAGTGGGGAATCGGGGGGTTGGTGGATTCTCCTGGTTGCATCTTTTGATTTTTTTTTTTGTGTTTTCTTCCTCCCCCCCCCCCCGGGGGATTGCTCGAACCCTTCGGTTTTTTTAGGCAGTCTGTTTTTTTGGGGGTTTTTTTGTAATAGGAATTCTTGACTGGGGCCTTCCTCGGAATTCCGTGTTGACATCCGATTGATCAGAGCAATAGTCCAAAACTGACTTTTTATTAGATTTTTTGAGGTTTTTCGCCAATTCCAAATCTGCATTTTGTTTCAGAATTGATCTGGGAGTCCCAGGATTAGAAAACCACCTACCCCCTTAACCTGATCTTTTTTTATGTCAAAGAATTCATGAATTTTTTTTTTGTTTGATGTCCACAACTACCTCTTTTTGTTTCAGACATTGTCCTGTATACGTTCCCTCCTTATGAAACTGAGATATCCCGGAATGATTGCAATTTTTTTCCCTCTTGTATTTCCTGTGTATTTCATCTAACTTTTTTTTTCTTTTTTGGGAATTAATTCCATCAACTGCAGTGAACATTAGACAAATTTCATTCCAAGAAATTTACAAATTCAGATGAATCACCGTTGGGAGGCACTTTTTTTATGCGCAAACCACGTGGGATCATTTCTTTTTCTAAGTATTTTTTAAGTGTAGTGAGGTCCCACCAAGTTCTCATCTCTTGTGTCATGGCTTTTTCCCTGCTTCTAGCTTTCATTTTAAAGTCTAGGTGTTTTGGCTGGGGTCAGACTTAACAAAGGCTTTAGAGTCCTCTTGTGCATCTGTTTATACGCCCTTTTCGCAGCGTCAGTCACCACCAAAAATTTTTAAAACAATATTAAAAATGTATATTTGCAAAATCTTTAGCCTCTAAAGGATAAAACGAAACAAAAAATTTTCCCTGGTAGAGACGACTGAAAATGGGCATCCAAAAAACAAAAAGCAAAACATCAGCTCAATTGTGCGGTAGGTATCATTTTTAAAAGGGACGTCCACTGCTCCAAACTGTAGCCATAAATAAAGTCCAAAAAAGTAGAAGGACAGCCACACAAAATGTCCAGAATAAAATAAAAAAACCCTATTTTATTGCAAATGGGCTAAAAAAAACCAATAGAGATAATTGAAAAACCAAAAAAAAAAAGCCCAATGTGCAAAACTAACGCTTTCGGGCATTCCGCCCTTGTCGTAGCAAAGTAAGAATAACATTTCCACCCTTATAAAAAATAAACCACGGGTTTAATTAAAAAAAATCAAAAAAATTCAAATACCTGATCCAGTGTCCGGCGTGTAACAGGAACACACGGTAAAAGAGGAAATGACTGGCGTCATGTGGACCCAAAAAAAATAACTAAAGGGGGAAAATAGTGGCCACGCGCAGAAAGAATAAAACTGCCCAAACTTGGTAAGGGCATAAAAAATCCGGAAAGCCTTTGTAAAGCAAAAGTGCCGACATATAATATAAAATTTAAATTTATCGATCAACGAACGGCACTGGGAACACGGAGGGGTTAACAAAAATTCAGTTAAAAAAACAATGATGTTCCCCCGTGCCCTTCGTTGATGCAAAATTTAATATTATATTATTGTCGGCATTTTCTTTTCATAGGTGTCTTTGGGGGTTTTACTGCCCTTTACCGTTTCGGCAGTTTTATTCTTTCTGCGCGTCGCAGTATCTTTCCCTTTCGTTATGTCATTTCTGGCCAAAGACCCATGTCATTTCCGTCTTTACACGCTGTGTTCTGTGTTACAGCCGGGAAAATGGGTCAGGGATTTGCAATTTTTTTTGATTTTTTTTTTAATTAACACTGTGGTTTATTTATGTATATAATGGTGGATCTGTTATTCTTACTTTGCTACGACTAAGGGCAGGATATGCCCGAAACGCGTTAGATTTGCACATTGGTGCTTTTTTCTATTTTGGCTCTTCAATTATGCCTCTATTGGTTTTTTAGCCCATTTGCTAATAAATAGTGATTTTATATTATTCTGGATCACTTTGTGTGCGCTGTCCTTCTACGTTTTTGGACATTATTTATGGACTATGCAGCTGCAGCAGTGGACGTGCGCCTTTAAAGTGATACCTACCTGCACAATAAGTGAGCTGACTGTTTTGCTTTTTTGTTGTCTGGGGGAATTGATATTAAGTTGCATTTACCTAGTCACATTTACCGTATTCCAGTGAATAATGGATAAATATTGAAAATCTGCAAAAAAAGTGAAATTTTGAAATTTCACCTCCACTTTGCTTTAATTTCTGTGAAAAATCTGAAGGGTTATCAAACTTCCTAAATAGTGTTGTAAATACGTTAAGGGGTCTAGTTTCTCAGATGGCATCACTTATGGGGGTATCTAACATGCAGGTCCCTAAAAAAATGTATATTGCAAATTTTCTTGAAAATGTGGAAAATTGCTACTAAATTTCTAAGCCCAATAATGTCTTAAAAAAAAAAAGACATTTAAAAAATGATGCCAACCTATAGTGGAAATATGGTAGATGCTATTTATAAACTATTTTGAGGTGAATAATAATCTGTCTTGCACGCAGAAATTTTAAAACTTTCAAAATAGCTAATTTTTTCCAAGTTTTCATGAAAATTTTGATATTTTTCACAAACAAACAAGGATTGTATGGATAAAAATTTCTTACTAACTTAAAGCACAATGTGTCACGAGAAAACAATCTCTGAATCACATGAATAGGTAAAAGTGTCAAAAAGTTATTCTCACATAAATTGACACATGTCAGATTTAAAAAATAGGGCTGTGTCAGGAAGGTCAAAACAGGCTGGGTCCTTAAGGGGTTAAATAGACAAGTCCTCTGTGTTCTTTAATACAATGGTTCCTAAACATACAATACTATTTGGTTTCTGGACAACCATTGTATGTTGAAGCCATAAATCTATGGAAAACTTAATTAGTTCCGAAGCCCCGAAATGTCTCCATCTTGATGCAAATATAGATGAAAGAAAAGAATGCAGATACAGATACAACAAATCTTTATATATAACAGTCAGAAAGAGCTGCTGGAAGCTGGAAATCACTATCTTGAGAACAGGAGCTTCTTTGGGTTATATACTTTTACACAATGTACCAGAAAAAAGGAAAATGGGTCCTTCACCTGGTGCCCAAAGGAAGGCGCTCATCAGAGCACATGTAAAGAGGAATACATCTAGTATCCCACTGTACTATAGAGAGGTGCTACTAGACCCCAAATCACTGCATGCACTTCACTAATAGAGGGCTGGGACATTGTATCTTGGAACCACACTCAACATACAATGTCTCAGGAACGACCATTGTATGTTGAAAATATTGTACCCTGAAGCCATTGTAACTTAAAGGGGTTGTATTGCTACAAAGATCATGTCTCAGATTATGGGGACAGTAAAAATAAGCACTTTTGTAATTGGGTTGCATTACCTCAGTCACTTGGTTTAGAAGATATGAGCTTTTCTATGCATCTGTGTTCTATTTCTGCTGCTGCTGGTCGGGACACGCCCCCTGTCTGGATCCCGCCCCCTAGACACACACCCTGCACTGTGATTGGCTGGCTGACATTTCATTCAGTCTGTTGGGATATGCCCCCAGGCAGGAAACGCCCCGGACACGCCCCTGTGATGTGATTGGCTGCCTGCACACTCTTTGTTTGCTCCCCTCTGAGCAGTTAAAATCGATAGTGAAATCAAGGGCTGCTGTCTGTATACTCATCTCCCAGCTCTAGGGTGAATGATCTGGGAAATTACTGGCTGTTTAAGTCACAGATCCCCTCATATAACTGTAACGGCCAGGATAGTGGATCCTCTGGACCGCCGCAGGCGATGGTGTAAGCCACGCCAGGGAGCGGAGTCTAAGTAGGTTCCGGTTTTCACCAGATCCCGCCGCAAAGCGGGATGGACTTGCTGCGGCGGGAGTCTACCAGGTTGCTAACCCTGACGCGACTTGTTTGCGGTGGCAGCCGAGGTGTAGCGTGGTACAGAATCGTGAGGCGTAGATGAAGTCGGGGACAGGCGGCAAGGTCAGGGAAGGCGGCAAAGGTTCAGAGTCGTGAAACGTAGGCGAAGGTCAGGAACATGGCAGAGACAGGAACAACGATAGCGCTTTCTCTAGGGCACGGAGGCAACAAAGATCAAGCAGGGAAGTGACGTGGATCCATAAACTATATAGGGTCAGAGCCTGGCAATTAACCAATTACCGGCACGCTGGCCCTTTAAATTCACATGAACGAACGCGCACTAGGGGGCGCGCATGCGCTTTCTGGCCGGCAGGGGGAGAGAGCAGGACGGGAGCACGGTCAGGTAAGTGGATGGGGTGGGTGCGCCCATGGCCAGTAGCACGGCCAGCGGAGCCATCCGTCCCTGCTGGGTGCCCGGAGAGAGGGACACGGGTGCACCCGCGACCCGTGGACCGGGACGCGGTGCCACCTGTTACAATAACAGAGTCTTAGGGCGCGTTCACACGGCAGTGGACAAATACCGGTCGGTTTACCCGGCCGGTATTTGTCCTGTTTTGCGCCCGTCCCCCCGGCCACGGGAGGGGGAGAGGCTTTTCTCCGCGATGAGCCCTTACCCCTCCCATTCAGGTGTTCATATTCCGTCCGGAACATGCTTGACGTTTTGCGGCCGGACTGCGGGCGGAAAAAACGCCGGTCGGAAAACCCGTGCAGTGGGGACTGCTGCACGGTTTTCCATAGAGCACCATTGTGCTCATTTTCAGCCGGTTTTTCAGGCGGTCTGAAAAACCGCAAACCGGCTGAAAAACCGTCCGAAAACCCGTGCCATGGGGACATGCCCTTATACAGGCTCCTACCTGTTAACAGGGGGAGAGAAGGATAGGAGGGCAGTGTGCATTGATCCATATAACACAGTAAGACAGACTCATGTCTGGTAACAGAGGGAGGGTGGGGGGGCAGTGCACATTCCTCACAAGTGTTTCATCAGTTCAGGCTGACTGTATAACTGCTTATAGCAGAGCAAGGAGCTTGTGGAGTCAGCCTGAAGCTCTGCAGACAGAGGAGCAGCATGCAGGAGGCTATAAAGCTGTTCTCTGCAGACACCCTTCTGCTTCTACTGCCTCAGCCAGAATGATGATGTCACAGGTCTTCAGTGAGGAGAGGACACGCCTGCTGAGAGGAGAGACTCGCCCCTGGATTTCTAATTCAATCTCAGAGAATTAGCTGAACAGCATGAACAGTTCAAACGATACAACCCCTTTAAGGGACCACTGTATAGCATTTGCTAATCTGCCAACAGGATTAGGTGGATTGAGATGTGGCCATTTGCATAAGAAGAAATATCTTAAGAGAGATAAGTACAATGACATGGTATCATAATTATAAATAATAAACTATACCAAATTTTAAGCTAAACCTACCTATACATTTTTACATTATGCTTTTAATAGCACATCATACAATTCTACACTATGTCATTATCAGTGGAAAGAACAACAGCAGGCTTTATGTTATTTTGTCACGGCAGTAGGCTCCAGTAATTACATTTCCCAGGAGGCTCTTCATACCACATTGTACCGTTGGAGGTAGACAACAATTTATACATTTGTGTACATACCCATGTTTTTCATCCAGTCACACTCACTTAGATCACCTCTGCACTCTCCTCCCAAAACTATGTCAAGCAGCAGAAGGGAGGGTTGTGCCCCACTTGCGGGTTTGCTTTTAAAGGAAAAAACCCAATGAATTGTTATAAGGGGATTAAAATACCAAGAAAAACCCTTTCGTGCTTTTGGAAAACCATTCAGGTTTTGTTTCAGGGGTTAACGGGCAGCACCCGGGCCCCCTTTTTACGGCATTAGCACTTTTTAATTATTTTCCTAACCATCCTTTAAATCCCCCATTTTTGCACCCTAAAGGGCCCTGCTCCTTTTTGTTTTGCTGAAATTTCTTTTGCCGGGGAAACAGCAGGATTTTTTTGGAAAAGCGGCCCGGGAACATGTGTTTGTTTCCCCCCTGCCTTTTTTGTTTTAAACATACTTAAGCCTTTGTTGCTGGGGATCTCAATGTTCCGTCTCACCCTCGCCTTTTTGGAAACATGGACAATCAAAACCCTAAAAGGGCCTGAATAAAAAAAGGGAAATATGGAACAATTTTACACAACTAAGTTTTCATTACATTATTTTTTGGTGAATTACGAAAAAAACTTTTTTTTAAGGGAAAATTATTGGGGCCCCCTTAAAAAAACCCCAAAGGGGTCCCCATAATAAAAATTTCTATAACTGTTGTTTTGGATATTTTTATACAGTGTTTTGTATGAAAGAGAAAACTTTAGACCCGGTAGGGGTAAAACCCATAGCTTTATTTTATTAAAATTTTCCCTCCGTGCTAAATCTTAACATTTCCCAAAAAGGGTAAAGAATCACGAAGTAAATAAAGTAGTGTTTATACTAAAGTCTCTTTTTTGCCTTTTTAAACCCAGCCCGGGAAAGCACCCATATACTGGAGATGAAAAAACACCAGGCAGAAGAAAGCGCCTGTGCAAACGTTTGGGTTGAAAAACCCCTGCTGGGAGGGGGGGGGAGAAACCTCTCTCTGGGATGGTGGGGTTTACTCTCGGGTATAAAAAATTTCCCAGGGGTTTTATTTTTTGTGAAGGTACTGAAAATGAGCTCACCATGGATCTGCCCCATTAGGGGCCATACCCTTCAAATCTTACCCCTATGATTTTAACCCCATTATAAAAAAAGAAAACCAAATGTTTTTTGAAACAAAAAATTACATATAAAAAACTCCAACCAAAGACATGGAAAACATATATGGTATATTCGATTTCCCAAATTAACAAATGAAGGGCATGCCCCTAAGAAGTCAAAAGGGACAAAGGGCGACATGTATGAAATCGGCGCGTCGGACGGCCCCCTTTTTGGGCCCGTCGAAGTTTAAAACTGCGCCCCAAAGATGTTGGCGCCCGAGGTGGGGCTCAAACATTTCGGGGTAAAAATCCACCCGCGCCCCCGCCCAAGGGGTGAGGGCGAAGGGGAAAAGGCCAAAATTAAACCCCTTTGTTGTCAGTATCCCCCTCATACCATGTAATAGGGTTAAAAAAGGGTGGGGTTTTAAAAAAAGGGTCAGATAAAGAGACGTCTGAAAATTTTACTCTATGAGAGGTAAAAAAACAGAAAGGGGCCACCCCGGCTTGAAAACCCGTTTAAGCCGGGGTGGTTAACATTTTTGATCAAAAATGTGAACAAAAATTCCCACGTTTTTTATGTTTTGTAGATAGATAAATGCTTTTTTGGTTTTTTTCCATGTTTTGTATAGCCCTTTTACAGATGGTGTCAACTGGTTTTTGGAGTGGGTATTCAATCCGCACCCAAACCCAGTGGCACCAGGTTCACATTGTTTTTCCCAAAGTTTTTTTTGTGCGAACTATATTTTGTTTTTGGCTATATTCTTTAAACTATATAAGGGGGAAGGGACCCCTCCTTTTTTGGTCTCTTGCCCCCCGCCCCTTCTACTTGTTATATCGGCAGTTGGTTTTGCAGGTTTTTTTTTTTTTTTTTTCTCCGGATTTGGAGGCGGTTGCCCCCAGAGAAGCTGAATTTGACTCTAGTGAGAGGTAAGAATACAGGGGACCACCGCCCTTGAACCCCCTTGTAACCCGGGGTTTTTTTGGCTTAAGCATTTTTTGATCAAAACGTGTGAACTAAAACTAAAATTTTTTTTCTGATTGTAGATAAAAAGGTATGGAAGAGCTCACCACGGGATCTGTCCCAGTCATGGCTCTAAAAAATCACCACCACTTGAAATACTTTATTATATAACAAGAAACTATGCACTTTTTCACAAAACTAATGTACTTTTTTAAGAAACTCACAAAAGACATTAAAACAATATTTTATTCTGATGTTACATGGAATATGCGGGAGTCCTAAAATCAAAAACTAAGGGCGAAAATTTTAAAATCACACGGGGTCCCTTTTTCGCCCAGGGGGCTAAACAAGCGGTGAAAAAACCCCGCACCCCCATGTGTGAGGCCAGAAGGGGCTTTGGTGCAGAAGGGGCTGCACCAATATTATACCCAGTTGTCAGTATCTCCCCATACCAAAAAGATAATAATTTTTTCTATAATTTAATACCAAAAGAAATCACATTCTTGAAAAAAAGGGTCTTGTTCTTCCCACACCCCTCTTTCACTTTCCGTAAACAAAAACCCACGCTTTATCACTCCAAAACTTAAATCACAATTTCAACCATATTTCCCCCTTTATTAAACAAAAATGGGCGAAAGCTAAAAAAGTGGAAATTGTTTTGAATTTTTAGAAAAATTTGGTTCGGAACGAAGTCAAGTTTTTGGGGGGGTTCGGATAAAAGAAGTTTGGGGTTTTGATTGAAAAAAGGCTGCGAGCACATGGCGACATGGGCAAAGCACCTGGGGGGAAAAGGGCATTCCTGCATGCATGTGCAGAGGGAAGCCAACAAGGGCCGCGGATTTTGTGCGTCACCGCCTATATATCCGGGCGCACGCTGGGGGGCTCACACCCCTCACGACTGACAGGGAAGGTGCTGCCGCGGCTGATAGCTCTTACTGAAGAATTGATTTTTTTTACAGCGATTTCTGTGGGTGTCTCAGCTTGTCTCAGAGACTGTTCTCTTAATGTTCTATTTCTAATTTTTGGGGTATTGATCTGAAATCCATGTGCGTCCACTGCAGCTGCAAAAACATTCAATATCCAAGTGGGATCTAAGCCAGTTCCTGTTGTATTCATTTAAAGAAACAGCGTTTTTACAATACAAATCCCACTTCATTTTTGGCTGCTCAATTCTATTGCGCAATTTACTCCAGGGGTTAATTAAGCGTTTTTGCTGGTGTGCTGACCCCAAGAAACCATCTTTTTAAACACCAAAAAAATATACATTTTTCCTGTAGCCTAATTCAAAAGCAAAGGTTAATTACAACTGTATCTCTTGTTGTGTGGCGTAAAAACACGAAATTGTAACACGCTACAAAGCTACTAGTTTATGCGGCTCAATTCTTGGCACAATTTACATCCAGGGTTAATTAAGCGTTGTTTTGCGGGTGTGCTGACAAAAAAACCGTCTTTTTCAACGCCAAAATATATACATTTTTCCTGTAGCCTAATTCATGTCCCAAGGTTAATTAACCCTTTGTTTGGCTTTTACTTTTAGTAAAACACACAGTGTTTTAAACGACACATACAATAAATTTTTCCTGCCATTTGTGGAGTGCAATTTATATCCAAAGGGGTTACCCAAGCTTTTTTACTGGGTTCATTTGGAGTCAAAAACGGGGGTTTTATATTTATCATATACAGAATCATCATCAAACAGTTGTACATTTTAAAAACAAACAGTAGTCAGACAAGAGGTGCCAGGTTTCTGCACCTGCGAGTGGCAGTGCACAAACATTCCTGGAACAGGCCCAGGTCGCAACACAGCAAGGGGACGTCACAGCAGGGGTCACCCCGGTGATGCCACAACTGCCGCTGTCATCTAGCTGCCGTGTGTTGTTCAGCAAACCAAGGTTTCTTGATTGTTTGACTAGGTCATCCTCTTACTCCCAGATGACATCTGAACAACCCCAGCCAAGAGTCGGTGGGAACCTCAAACACAACCCTAGTTGGCATGGCCCCGGGAGCGGGTCAGCGGCCCTCACCTGTCCCCAGCCTGACCTGTGCCATCGGTTCCCTCAGCCAGAGATCTACTATGTGGTCTGGGCTCAGCGCCACTATATAGCGAGGAGAAACAATTTGAGGAGGGCAGTCAGCAGCTACTTGGCAGCGAAGAAATGGGGCCAATATCCCCTGCTTCTTGCAGTAGGCGGCAAAGTATAAGATTGGAAGAGTGGCATGGGAGGTCATGTTGTGAGATCAGCCTCGCATACCGAGACCGGTGATGAGGACAACAGTGACGATGAAACACAAATAGAATGATGATGTAGCCGACCGCACTTGGGAGCCGGGTGAGGCAAGGGCTTCATCATCGTCAGGAGAAGAGTGCGTCAGTTTTGCGCAGCCAGCAAGTGGGTCGTGTGGCGTGAGTCACAGATAGCAGCAGTGTGAGGTCGGGAGCCAAGCCCCACGGGGTTTAAAAAACCGCTTCGCAGGTCCAAGAAAGTAGCGGCACAGGGCTCACGAGGCAGCGGCGGCCGTAGTCACGCAGTGCGGAACGTTGGCGGTAAATCCGATACTCGGCGGGGTGGGGCAGTTCGTTGCTAAGACACCGGAGGAGCCGAATATGGGTAAATATGTAGAATCTGTGGGCGGGAAAGTGAAGTGTGGCCCAGGGAGCTAACGTTGGCACCACGGCCCTGCGTCAACACATGCAGCGTCACCACCCGGGTGGCCTGGGAGAAACGTGGCTCAGATGTGGTGGTCCATCCTCCCGCCCGCAGCAAGAGCAGCAGCAGCAGCGCCCATGGCACCTTTGCCATTGCAGCCAGTCAAGGCTCCACCACCTCTGCAGAAGGGAGCTGTTTCCCTTTTGACATCATCTCCCGGTTTCCCAGCTGCTCCTGCTCCACGCTACTCATGGCGCCAGCAGCCCGTTCAGCGAGGCGATTGCAAAAGACAACAGTATGCGTCCAACCAAATCCTAAGGTGCAGCACTGACCGTGCTCCTGTCCAAGTTGTTGGTATTGCAGTCCCCCCTTTCCAAATGGTGGACTCTGCCCCATTCAGAGAACTAATGGCTTGTGCCGAGCCAAGATGGAGAGTTCCAAACCGTAATTTTTTTTCCAAAAAGGCAGTACCAGCATTTCATAAAAAAGAAAAAAAACAAAGGTGGGTCAGTCCTTGAGCTTATTGGTTTGTTCCAAGGTGCACGGAAAAGCGTGGACGTCTGGAGCTGTAACTACGGTCAGGGCCAGTACATGTCCTTTATGGCCCACTGGGTGAATGTGCTTCCTGCCCAGGAACACCAACAACTTGGACAGGAGACGCCGCTTTCTCCTCCCCACGTTTTCAAACTGCTGCACCTGCGCCAATGTCCGCCTCCCCTCTCCACCCCTCCACCACCATCTAAACCCTTCCACAAGTATTTGTTCCATCATACCAATGTGTAGGCACAGGGGTGTTCCACGCATTCTACACCTGGCTTGCTCGGCGAACGAAGTCACACAGGGGAGGAACTGTTTCCGCGTCATGAAAGCAAGAAATCGATGTGTGGCTTTCTCCGCGCCAACTGAAAAATCGGAACCATGGTGAGGGACAATTGGGAGGAACATGGTGACCCGCGCTGCACCGAGGAGGGATGGTCCATGGCGCACGTGTTCAACCTGGTTGTGAAAAGGTTCCTGAAGTCTTCCACCGATCTTCAGAACATTCTGAATATGGCCAGGAAACTGTGCATGCACTTTATCCATTCGTACAAAGCCAGGAAAACCCTCCTCGAGTTGCAGCGGCAGAATGGCCTCCCCCAACACACTCTGATATGCGATGTTTCCACCCGCTGGAATTCCACCCTTTGCACATTTGGGACCGACTGTATGAACAGAAAAAAGGCCATTAACGATTTTTGATGATCCAGGCAGACAGAAGTACTCCCCTGTGTAACTTTGATGTCAGCCATGGCAGGTCATGCGTGACACCCGCCGTTTGTTGAGGCCATTCAGGAGGGGACGTTATTTGTCAGTCGCCAGGACTACGGGATGAAATAACGTCATTCCACGTCCCTTTATGCCTGGGAAAAGATGCTGAAAAATCTGTTCTGGGCAGGGACTGGAGACGTGGCGACTACATCTCGTGGCCACATGATTTAGGTGGGGACTGAAATAGGAGGAGGAGGAGGACATTGGGGCAAGCATTGTCTGGTGAAATGAGTGGATTTTCTACCCAGGTGACAAGAAGGAGGAGCAGGGGCAGCTGGAGGAGGTGGATGGAGATGAGGAACGAGCAGATGACCCCCAACACCGTGGCATATACAGTGGAAATGGAGGCAGGGAGCCCCTCGGAGTCACTTGTGCAGATGGCCCCCAGGGATGCTTATTTGCCTGGCTAGTGACAGCCGAATAGTCAGCATCCGGCAGAGGGATGACTTCTGGCTCTCCACCCTATTGGACCCTCGCTACCCGGGCCAAAATTGGGAGCCTTTTCCCAGCTATTGAGAGGGAAGACAAACTCAAATACTATAGGGAAATCCTCCGTAATCAGTTGGCCGCTCCCTTTTTTGCGGCATCGTCCCTCCTCTGACAGGTCTGAAACCCGGGGGGTTCCTCAGCGCTCACGTACTACTGCCGCGTGCTGCTGTGGGAAGGTGGGGGGGTTAGGAGGGAGTACCACTCCATCAGGTAGGTTAACCTAAGTCTGGGGGTCACTGATGACAGCTTCCTTCCACCCGCCTAGTGAGGAGGGGAGTCGCCGCAGCAGCAGCAGGACCTGGAGCAGTCCTGAACCAACAGTTGGGGGCCCTACTTGGGACAGCACTCTGCCACCTCAGTTAGAAGAAACCGCTGGACTACTGGGCAGCCCAAAAATGGATTTTTGGCCGCAACTTGCCGGAGTTTGCAGTGGAGAAGCTGTCCTGCCCGGCCAGTAGTGTGGGATCAAGCGGGTGTTCATGCGGCGGGGGCCATCGTTACCCCAAGGAAACCCCGCTTGTTCCACGGAAATGTGGAACGACTGACCTTTGTCAAAAATGAATCAGGCGTGGAATCGGCCAGGATTTCCACACACTAATGACTTAGGCGTCAGTCCTGGGTTCAAACTACCTGCCTCAGCCACTATTCTGATGCCGCCACCCGCCTGATGCCACACATCTGCTGCCAGTTTTCTCCATCTGCCTACCACCAATCTTTACCAGGGACTGGTAAATTGCCACCCCACCTCAACACTTTGTCATTGTGCCACTCTATGACCTCATCTGCTGCTGCTGTTGCTGTTGCCGTGACATCCACACTGGGGTCATTGTGCCCCTCTCTTGACCTCAATGCTGTTGCTCCTGCCGCCGTCACCTCAAATCTCTGTCATTGTGCCACACTGTGGCCTTACTCCTTTTTTTGCCAACCTCCAGAATTTGTCATTGTGCCACTGTCTGACCTCATGCTGCTGCTGTGGCTGCCGCCCTGTCCCTCCACACGTGTCATTGTGCCACTGCCTGACCTCATGCCTGCTGCCCGGCCGTGACCTCCCCTCTCAGTCTTTGTGCCAAAACTTTTGGCTTCCCCTGTTTTGGGCCCCCTCCATAATTTTCATTGTGCCACTGCCTGACCTCATGCTGCTGCCGCCATGACCTCCGTTCTCAGTCATTGTTTCCCTTCTGTGGCTTCCTCCTGTTTTTGCCACCTCCAGAATGTCATTGTGCCACTGCCTGACCTCATGCTGCTTTCCCGGCGCCGTGACCTCCGCTCTCAGTCATTGTGCCATTCTTTTGGCTTCCTCCTGTTTGCCACCTCCAGAATGTCATTGTGCCCCCTCCTGACCTCATGGTCTCTGCGTGACCCCCTGCTGCCTCCAACTGTTCATTGTGCCACACTGTGGGCCCATACTGTTTTGGCACCTCCAAATGTCATTGGGGCCACTGCCTGACCTCATGCTGCGCCGCCGTGACCTCCGCCTCTCAGGCATGTGCCAATCTGTGGCTTCTCCTGTTTTGCCACCTCCAGAATGTCATTGTTGGGCCCCTGCCCGACCTTTATGCTGCTGCCGCCCGTGACCTCCGCTCTCAGTCATTGTGCCATTTGTGGCTTCCTTCCTGTTTTGCCCCCCTCCAGAATGCATTGTGCCACTGCCTGACCTCATGCTGCTGCCGCCCTGACCTCCGCCTCTCAGTCATTTGTGCCATTCTGGGCTTCCTCCTTTTTGGCCACCTCCAGAATTTTCATTGTGCCACTGCCTGACTTCATGCTGCTGCTGTACTCCTGCCGTGCCCTCTGCTCTCAGTCATTGTGCCATTCTGTGGCCCTTCTCCTGTTTTTCCACCTCCAGAATGTCATTGTGCCACTGCCTGACCTCATGCTGTTCCGGGCCCTGACCTCCGCTCTCAGTCATTGTGCCATTCTGTGGCTTCCTCCTGTTTTGCCACCTCCAAATGTCATTGTGCCACTGCCTGACCTCATGCTGCTAGCCGCCGTGACCTCCGCTCTCATCATTGTCCATTCTGTGGCTTCCTCCTGTTTTGCCACCTTCCAGAATGTCATTGTGCCACTGCCCGAACCTCATGTCTGCTGCCGCCATGACCTCCGCTCTCAGTCATTGTGCCATTCTGTTTGGGTTCCTCCTGTTTTGCCACCCTCCAAAAATGTCATTGTGCCAACTGCCGACCTCATTTTTGCATGCGCCGTGAGCCTTTCCACTCTCAGTCATTGTGCCATCTGGGCTCCCTGTTTTTGCCACCTCCCAGAATGTCATTGTGCCACTGCCTGACCTAAAGCTGCTGCCGCCGTGCCTCCGTTCTCCCAGTCATTGTTTCCATTCTGTGGTTCCTCCTGTTTTGCCACCTCCAAATTCTAATTGTCCACTGCCTGACCTCATGCTGCCCGCCGCCGTACCTCCGCTCTCAGTCTTGTGCCCAATTCTTTTTGGCTTCTCCTGTTTTGCCACCTCCAGAATGTCATTGTGCCACTGCCTGACCTCATGCTTGTGCCACGGGACCTCCGCTCTCAAGTCATTGTGCCATTTGTGGCTTCCTCCTTTTTTGCCACCTCCAGAATTCATTGTCCCAGTGCCTGACTCATTGCTTTGCCTGGCCGTGACCTCCGCTCTCTCATTGTGCCATTCTGTGGCTTTCCTCCTGTTTTTCCACCTCCCGAATGTCATTTGCCACGCTGACCTCTGCTGCTGCCGGGCCGTACCTCCCTCCATCATTGTTCCATTCTTGGCTTCCTCCGTTTTTGCCACCTCCAAAAATTTATTGTCCCTGCCTGCCTCATGCTGCTGCCCCCCGGGCCTCCGCTCCTGTCAGTGCCCTTCTGTGGTTCCTCCTGTTTTCCACTTCGAATGTCATTGTCCACGCCTGACCTCATGCTGCTGTGGCTGCCACCGCACCCCACACTCTGTCCTAATGTTGCCACCTGAGCGCTCAGCTTGTTTTTTTTCCCCGCTTTCGCTGGCATGACTTTATCAGGCTACATTCCCGCTTGAAATTTTTGGTCAGTTTTGCCCTCTTAAGTGTCCAGGGAATTTTATAGTGAAGCGATTCTAAGAGCGGCGGCAGTCATCTGCGTGTCATACTAAAACACAACATTGTATGAAGACCAAACCAAGCTCCCTCTGCATATTTAAGCATGGCACAATGTTCTACAGCACCCTGCAGGCTCTGTGCAACCTGGAAATAGCTGCTTTTTAACGCGATTCGTCCCGAAGTAATTCGGACCGAATTTATTTTTGTCGGAAAATTCGGCGAAGTGACCGAATCGAGTTTTTGAGAAATTCGCCCATCTCTACTTATAACCAAAATGTCACCACTACACCTGACCTTTTGATTTCTAAACTTAACCTTAGAAATCCAAGTAAGTTTAATTCCCCTTGTACACATCACCCTATCGACACCTACATCTCCATCGCTGACAAAGACATCAAGAAACTAATCCAAGAAAACCAGAATTTCATATAATAATCTTTCTCCTACAGAACAAAAAACCCTCCACAACTTAAGCAACACTCCCCAAATCCATCAAACTGTCCGATAAAGGCGAAGCGATCGTTGTGATGGACTGCTCCCTAAATATCCAAGAAATCACCAAGCAACTTTCTGACAGAGATACTTATGAGCCTCCAAACCAAAACCCTATATTTAATATCTCCCATAAAATTGATCATATCTTTAAGCTATTCAGGACAATATCATGGATAAAAAAACATCTGAATATCTTAGGTCCCGACATCCAATTACTCCTGTTTTTTATTTCTCACTCAAGATACATAAAAATCACACCAACCCTCCTGGACGTCCCATAGTCACTTGTACCGGACTCCATTTTTTCCCCTATAGCTAAATTTTTTAAAAAGATCCTGTCTCCATTTCTCACTAAGACTTGTTCATATCTTCATGACACCTTTCACTTTCTTGAAAATATTCAGACAGCAAAATCGATTCCTCCACACTCTACCTTTGCTACAATGGATGTTAATAGCCTCTATTCCTCCATTAGACACCTTAATTGCATAAGAACTATCAAAACTCTTCTTTTCATCAGTCCCTTTGAAATAGATTTCTGCATAGATCTGTTAACAATAGTCCTCACTGACAATTACTTTCTGGCTGGTGACACCTTTTACCTACATAAGAGAGGCATGACAATTAGTTCCAAAGTAGCAACCCAAATAGCAACTACTTAATGGCCTTCTTTGTAGAATTTATCTACAAACATAACCATTTTCAAACTCACGTCAAACTGTGGTATATTGACAACATGCTTTGTATCTGGCAAGGCAATAAGGACTCACTTCTGTCCTTCTTCAATTACATCAACATTGCATTACCTGTATTGACTTTCACCATCCATCACAACTTCGGCCACATCAACTTTCTTGACACCTGGATTCACAAATCAGATACTGGTTCTCTATCTACTGACATTTACATTAAACCAACAGATCGTAATTCTCTGTTATGTTACAGTAGCCTTTGACCTTCACACATTAAAAGCTCACTACCACATTCACAAGTCACCAGAGTGAACTGTATAGAGTCTGTCCCCTCTACCAGCACTACATGCCTTCAGCAGATGTCTGCTAAGTTCCAACACAGAGGATGTCCACAAAAATTGACTAAGCTCTCTACTAATTTCACAACACCTTATCATCCTTATGGTCCTCAGTTGCCTAAGCTGAGCTTCATGTACACTTTTCACCCCTACATTCCAAGGATTCAACAATTCAATGCCGTTGGTCCCTCAGACACATTATCTGAACATACAGGAATTCCAGTCCTCCATACAAATGTGCCTCAAGAGATCCTTAAATATACAGGCTTCATATACAGTAGACATTTGGCCTTCACACAAACCTTCCATTCAGACTTCTCTTTCCATGCCAAGACAAGGCACCTTCCCTTGTCTCCATTGTATTTATTGTTCCAACATGATTAAGGGCGACATAGTACATAATTCCCATAGCAACAGACTTATCAACATTAAGGGTTACTATTTGTGTGACACATCATTTGTTATCTCATCAAACGTCTTTGCGACCTGATATACGTGGAGGAAACTACCCAACATATTAAAGACCTCATATCCGCTAATGAATCAACCATCCATTGTAAGAAGGAAAGGCTCCCCCTATCATATCACTTTATACAAGCCAATCATCTTATTTTTCAATCAAGGTTCAAAGTCTTGGAACCGGTCCCTCGCCCCAGATGTGGCGGTAAACATGTTGCCATTCTCAAGCAAAAAGAAGTCGCTTGAATCTATTGACTCACTGGTCTCACTCCTGGTGGACTTAACTTTTTCCAGATTTTGCATTTTATAATGTATGACGTAGCTTTACTTGTTGTTATCATACCTCTTCTCCACCTAGTAGTCTGAATTTAGCTGCATTTTGGGCTATAAATATATTTATACCTAA